>JAPMOR010091086.1:9460-45566 GCA_026543865.1 Argiope aurantia | reverse complement strand
GCAGTTTATTCCAAAATGACATGCTTAAAACAAGTACTTTTATATATTAGAATTCGACAGTATTTATAAAAATATTAACAAACATTTTGCATGAAGGTGAAAAAGAATGAAAAGCAACAAAAATAAACACTAACCGATAACCAAGGCGAAATCGAGAACTCAAATTAATTGTGAATATCAATTTTTTGTATCGCGATTTATCGGGAACTATTATTCATGGTCATAATTTCGATAGATCGATATTTTTCCAAAACTGGCATCAAAAAATCGATTTTTTTTCGATAAAATCACCAAACTAGTAGACTAACGAAGAACTAAACTAATGAAGACTAAGAGTAATGATTTTAAAGAATAGCATACTATTTTGAAGTAAAATTATGACTAGTGAAAGAAGTAAATAATATTGCATCTGACGATTTGATTACGAAATCTGAATCAATGCAAATGCATGAACGAAACAATTTCATTTCTCTAACAAATTTCAAAGCGCATTGTTAATTAATAGAATGTATTTCCTCCTTTAAAATATTTTTTGAAAAATTTAAATTATCAGTAATATTTCTGATTTAATGATAAATATTGAAAGATTTTTGTAAGAAATGACAGATAGTTAAAAAAAAATTATTCTGTTAAATTCTTAAAGTTGTTGAATATAAACACTTAAATATTCTTGATAATTATGCAACATATAATAATGATGGTTTGTCGACGAAAAGATTCTTTCCATCATTTAATTTAGGAAGTGATTAGACTTTCTGAATTTAACACGAAACGCCTCTCTATATAGGATCCAGTGTTGAAAATCGAGGACCTCTTACTACTTTACTTTTTCATAAATGATAAATATAGTCTACGTTTAACGGAATAGGACTTAAGTAATTTATAATGCTCACAAAATTACGACATTGAATTGCTATTATTAAATAAAATAGGAAGACTGTAACTTTTATTTTCCATAATTAATTTACAGTAAAAACTGAAAAGGACAATTCCTTAGAATATAATTTTTAAATATATTCAATCAATAATTCTGCGATTTTAAATATTTACTTGCATGTAAAAATAAAAGTTTTTAAAAGTACACTTTTATTAATTTACAATAAATAGAGTTTTTAATTTCAATTATTTCCTACTTTTTTTGGACTTTAATTCACTATTCATTGTCAACAAATTACTAATGAATCTTGAAATCAATATTTTTTACGATATCTCTACATATTTGTACAATTTATGCAGGATCAAGATTTAATTAAATTAATCGATTAAATAATAGTTAAATTCTAAATAATTAAAATCGTGTATTCTAACGAAGCACATACGACTCTACAAAATTTCAAAACTCCAGTATAATAGGAACAGAGTGAAAAACGGATTGCATAATTCTATCTTTACAAACACGTAAAAGTCAATTACATAAAAAAATTGTTAAAAAAAGAAAAGGAAGAAAAGAACTATAGGGACGTTTTATTGAGGCAACGCGGAAGATTTTTTTACTCATTCGGGTACAGGGGAATCTGGAATGTCTGATTATTTTCGAGAAGAAATTAATACCGCAATTACCAATTCTGCTTAGTAGTGCTTCCTTTCACCCCAAAAAAATTATCTGCGAAACGAATAATTTGATGTTATTAAAATTAAAACAAATTCAATAAAGAAAACTTATACAACATTTATTGAAAAGAAAAAACAATTCACATTAATCAATGATCAACTTCCTCTACATTAACAGCCGCCCAATAACAACTATTTAAATCTCCAATGCTACCTATATGGTTTTCAAGTAGCAAATGACAACCGTTCCAGCAAGTTAAACATCTCAACACAATCATAGATCCATTTCATCTGTTGCATACATAATCAAGGCAAACAGACATCCAGACAACGCCTCTTATTATACCCTCATGTAATGCGTCACAACGCATCCTTTTTCGAACATACGCGTAACCGCTTTTTTTGCGACAGGACCATCCGAAAAAACAGCTGTTAAGGTCGATCGTATACAATCGTTACTTTTTCTATAACTTCCCGCCGAAAAAGGCAGCTGGTTTTTCCTCTGTTTCACTCGCTCGTCGCTATGGTTACCACCTGCTTATAGCTTGCTGTTGGCTCGGTAGACAAAGTGTTTTGATAGAGCGTTGATGATTTTTCTAGATAAAGAAGACTAAGGAGCGATAATTGATTGAAAATGGTAATGATGGGAAATCATTAGTTTTAGCTGTGCCGCCCTTTGGACTTAGTAGTCTCAGGCACAAATACAGAACATTTATCTATTATCTCTGCTAAATTGAGCCCTTTGCAGTCCAATGTCCAGCATCGCTGGACATCACATTTTGGTTGAACAGATCCATTGTACATCAAATTTTGAACAGATCCACTGTACATCAAATTTTGGTTGAACAAACTGTCCAGAATCATTGGACATATTTCATTGACTTAAGCAAATAAATGAATTCATTATAACTGTATTTTTTTCCATCTATTCAAATTGATTTATTTCGTTCAATAAATTAATTTGACCTGGCTATCAGCACTCTAATAAAATCATTAGACCGCGAAGGATTAATCCTCATATAATATATTTTAAATGTCTTCGGTTATTGCGATTTCTCTCTCTCTCTCTCTCAGTTGTTTTTGAGGGTTTGAGAATGTAGGAAATAAATGTTGCTAAATTTTATAATCTTAATACAGGTTCTGATTTACGCATAAACTAAATTGTTAAAGGAGCCTCACCAACTCTCCATTCTAGTACAAGTGAAATCTCAGAAAAATTTTCAAAAAAATTTAAAAAGTGAGCAATATTTGAGAAAATGAATTGTATTTTCGCCCTATATAAGGAGTCAGCAGCTTTTCTTCATACTGGGACACCACTCCAAAATATTTGAATTATAAAATCGCTAATTACATTCATTTATATGTGATAATAATGCAACATAAATACAGCCCGGTCTCTCTGCTGTGCACAATTATTGACATTTCATTCTTTACAACCACTTTAATTTCATTTTTTATATGAAAATATCAGAAAATATTTTTTAAACTAGCGGGAGTGGTCTCACGAGAAACTTTCTCGTGTATTCTCTAATAAATGAGATTATGCATTATTAACCTTATATCATTGGTTACACAAACTAACTTATTAGCATGAGATCATTGATGATTAATTGCTGTAATACGATTAATATACAAACACCGGAACACCGAATGCGTATTTTGGATGCTTTTTTTTTCATAACGACAGAAATCAAACTAAAATTTGACAGTAATTTTTTGACATTACAAATGTAGCCACAAAATTACATACCGAATTTCATATTTTAAGTTACTAAGTTTTTTAATTATCGTATTTTCATGAGATTAAATACAGAAAGACAATCCTTTGACTGATTTGGTTCCAAATTTTATATGTAACTACACTTAATATTTCAAATCTATGCACCTAAAAAATATGAAACGGCTATTCCGCAGCTCATTGATTAGAATGAGCTGATTTAGAGAATCAGGACTAAGGCCATTGGAATAATATTAAAAATAAGTCAGATTTTAAAGTGAAATGAATTGAAAAACTTATTTATTGACTAGATATTTCCGTTTAGGATGAAATTTGTATAAGTTAACGAACTCAAGTTCTCATTCAAAGGCCTAATAAAGACTCGTTTTGTTAAATCTTATTACAGATTACTGCACTTGATTCTAAGATTAATATTTAATGAAATGATCATTATTACCCATTATTAATCATATTAGGGAAGGTGTTAAAGGGTTTTTGTGCATATACAAAGACTTCTTTCTCGGTAATTTTTGGGTGCGGCTGGTATCTTTACCAGGAAATTATTATTCATCAGTTGATTAACACCTCCTTCTGATGTCTTCTAATGGTATATTACGTCTCTTATTTTTAACAGTTTGAATACCCACGGTAAAAATAATGATTTTGGAAAGTAATTTTGATAAATCTGATTGATAAATTTAACATTCCAAATAGAAATTAGTTTAATTTTTTTATCTGTTTGTCTCGCTATTGGGATTAATTCACTTCGAACTCAACCAAAATGTTTCTTATGAATCGCAGTTAACGCCCAAAATAATATTTGGTTTTTCTGGTAGTTGCACATTAATCGCTTGTCACTGATTAACCCCGATTAATCGATGTGAGGTGGGGAGGGGGATATACCAGTTTTTTTCAAAGAATCAAAACTTTGAATTCTTTCGCAAATAAGGGACATCTAGTCCATTTGTTGTTGACTCTAATAACAGCAAAAGTCTACAGCAGAACTTACTGACAAACAGAATGGATTTGAAATCACAATATTATCCACTGAAATACAGTGATGATGTTTTAAAAATTGAGAATGAGAGCTTTTCAAAATTTATTTTCTTCTTAATTAACTTTAAAAAAAATATTTTTATAAGTACATATCAAGTAAAATTTATAATTTAATGTTATTTTTTAAAAATATTTATTAGTTCAGGCAACTAAATGATTGCGTATTTCGTGAATAGACGATTGTAGTATTCTTTTCTTTTATGCTTTGTTTGTAATGGACTCAAAATGCTTATGGTTTGTATATTGTTTTCTTGTTTGGACTTCCATCTTTAATTAATAAAAAAAAATGTATCAGCTCAAGGTCATTAACACAATCATATCAAGGTCGTTATCAATTCAGATCATCGCAGCGCATGTGACATTGTATAGAAATTCAGTGCATCGCATGCATGCTTCAAGAAATAGATAAAATGTTACAGTTTGGCTATGTTAATAAAATTTATAGGTCCCTTACGGAAATTCTTTTGACGCAACGCTTTAGAATACAAATGGTGTCCCAAAATTAAAGCAAAATTTAAATATGCCCTATTGGTCCAGTAAACTGTTGACAACCGTATTAAAAAAAGCATTTGAACAGCTGATAGTTTAGGGTTATTAAAAAGAGAGCGTTACACGGTATAACAACGTATTTTCATTGTTGAACAATATTTCAAAGATAATGAAAATCTGGTGGCCATAGTTCGAATATTTGAGAATTACCTCCCTAGATAGTGTGATTTAACACCATTGGATTTCTTTTTATGGAATTATTTGAAGTCAAAGGTGTATGCCAACAAACCCACAAGCACGCGTGCATTGAAGGAGAAATTCCAACGCTGCGTGAACAAAATTCAGCGACATTTATGCAAAATGGTCATAGAAAATTTCAACAAAAGTGTGCGTATGTGCCAGCAAAGTCGTGGAGGCCATTTGCCCTATCTGTTATTCCATACATTTGATCCTGTGTACCTTACGATTCAATAGAAATATAGCAACTTAAAGGAAGAAGAAAAAAAAACTGTGTTTTTAATTTAGTTTTTTCTATCGTGTAACGCTCCATTTTTACTAACCCTAAACTATCAGCTATTAAATGGTATTTTAATAGAGTTGCCAACTCTTTACTGCAGAAAAGGTGGCAAATTCCAATCTTGCTTTAATTTTGGTACACTCTTTATAATTCGCTTGTAAAACATAACGAAATTGAGTCATTTTTGAGGCGATCGATTACTGACGACTAAAAAATGATAGTGGGGAGAAAAAAGGGGGGAAAAGATGGTGGATGAAGCAGGATGTTCTAATCCAGATAGCCCAAACGCTGAAGATTCACCAAAAGAAAAAAGGATTATGTTGCCACTTTTGCAGGATTCTAAAATATTTCTGCGTTTTTAGTTTTTAGAAAGAAACCAAACAGTCATTGAAAGCATCTGCGCTCTACAACAACACAAACTGCGAAACGCAAATCAAGAAAAGCAACCAGAATCGGCAAATAGTAAGGATATTGTTTTCCAACGTGATAATGCAAAGTCCCACACGTCTTTAGTCACTCTTCAAGTATTACTGGATTTAGGGTGGGATGTGTTATCACATCCATCATGTGGCCCAGAACTGGCGCCTTCAGATTCCCATTTATTCCATTGAATGTAGAACTCCTTAAACGTTAACATTTTTAATGACTTGATGATGTAAAATATCATTTAATTCAATTTTTATTGATAAAAATCAAGATTTTATGAGCATGGATACAACCTGAAAGACAGTGAAAGATCATCAACAAATATGGACAATATCTAATTTAATAAAAATGGGTTTAAAATTTTTAAAAATGAATTTTTTTCTTATTTAAAATTTGCTATCACTTAGTTGCCAGTCCAATATTTATATTCGGGACTATTTGGAATGTTTGAACAAAACCTGAGATAAATCTAGAGCACTCTACAAAAAAAGACAAATCTAGGACATTTTTATTAAAAAAATGGGGGTTAAAGCTGGAATATTTTAAAGTCCGATTAAAGTGTTAAAAGTCGGGATTGTTTCTTTTAATTCTATACATCTGTTTGTAAAATTATATTTAAGAAATTAGAAGACATCATTTCCATTCTACAAACATTTTAGAATGAAATTCCGAACACTAATTTATTAGAGATTAATATCGAATTATAACTGATCGAATTACTACTGATTAAAATATCAAAAGATGGAACGAAAATCAATCATACCGTTGAAAGATTGATTCAAGCGCTCTGATAAAAAGAATTTTCCTTTCTTTGTTTCAGCGTCAAGGATTTTTATCGAATATCTCAACACTCCTGCAGAAGAAAACTGATTTCACCAGAGAAAAAAAAATCAACGATAGCGAGTGCTGACAAATCGTCTGAAGCAGCTGATAGATCGTTTGTAAGTGGATTGTAAGTAGCTTTGGGAACATGGGAGTTCTTTTTCAGCCTTTATACCTCTGTATCTGATAACCGACATTACGGAAAGATATAGAGGTGCCCAGCGCATTGTTTGATACTTTTTTGCTCATCAGAGCTCAATAGGATTAAACAAAGAATATGCGAAGAATGTGAAGTAGAAGTGATAGTTGTTGATGAAACAATAACTCGTAAAGATACGATTATTTTTTTTAGGGAGAAGTTTCGAAGAATTATGATTGACTCGACACTGTGTAAATGGTCTATTCAGTGTTTATAGCTACATCGAACGAAGAGAGTTAGGGCTCTGGTAGTAATGTCTGCATATAATAAAATTCCAATGTATCAGAATTTGATACTGATTGTAGCGTTCTCAAGCGGTGAATCTTGGAAGTCAATTTCATCTCAAAAACTGAAACTTTGGTCAATTTTTTTCAAAGCGATTTTCATCATGCATCAATAATAACTTAGAATCATTACCAATTGTAGATATTTCGAACAAACATTATTGTTAACAAGGGCATGAAGTAATCGAATAATATTATTTTATGTATTACATTTTCATTAGTTTATTGCCATTATACAATTTCTTTAAAATTAAAAAGTTAAATATTAATTTATGTTCGTCATAAAATATCACATTTTGTTTTTCCTGGTACAAATAAGGTGGAAAACGGTTACCATAGCATTTGCGTTTTAACACTTTTAATTAAATCTCGTATCTCTCAGATATGAAAAGGCATTATTAAACTTAAAATTTTTTTTAAAAAATTCATATAGAGTCTCAAAGGATTTCACAGCTGCATAAAAAGAATAATGGGTATTTATAACATTGATTTTTAAAAAAATGGCCTTTCATTCTAGGTAATTGATTAAAGGATTAAGACTGTTATTATTATCATTCCTAGCACAATGTAAAAAATTGTAAACAATTTCGAAAAATTTGATACCTTTGTAATATAAAATATAACCTTGCAATAAATGGCAACAGCAAGTTTAAATAGAAAATATGTCATTTTATACAAGTTGCTTAAAAAATTCGTTGGCAGTTTAAAATGGATGTAATTTTGCGAGCATATATGATGGAAACGATTTATACAAAGGATTAGAAAGAATTAGCTCCTATATTTTCATCGTTCTTGCAAATATTTCAACTATTAAAATCTAATTTTTAATTATATTGACGAATTCTTTTAAAAGGGGAGTGTTTCAGACAATTTTTTATGCATCATTTTTTGCATGAAATTATGTTATCATTATTATTAAAACGTTACTTTTATTAAAGAAATTTATTTTTCCATAGTTTTATATTTTATTTTTAAATTCCATTGTTTTTTATTTATAAATTATTCCGTAGCTTTATATTTTATTTCTTTTTCTTTAAACATTATATTTGTTCTTTATATATGAGTGAAAAGATTTTTTCGTGTTTTTTAGTAACAATTTTGTGTGTAACAATGTTATTTTGTAACAATTCTGAACAAAATTTGTATCTTTTCTTTATTTATAATACAACTCGTTTGAATTAAATCTCAGTAGGCTTAATTCAAATATTATTAAAAATAGTTAAATATTTCAGACAATTTTTTAAGTATAATTTTTTGCATAAAATTATTTTATCGCCAATATAAATACTTCAGAAATAAAAATTTTAAGTCCCAAGGGATGAATTTTGTTTTCATATTTTATTTTTACTCATAAATTTTATTTTTCCTTATACATAGTGGTATTATTGTACTCTATTAATTTTTAATAATAATAATAATAATAATAATAACGTTTTTTTATTTTTTCAATTTTTTTGCGATGTAACAATTTTGTATTGAAATAAAATTTAAATATTATCAATACTTATAACAGTTAATTTAACTCAAAATAATAATACTTAAAGATGAAATGGTTTTCAAGCAGCATCATGAATTCATGCAAAAAATTCGAACAAACGATTTTTTATTCCAAATGATCAAATCAAAATCTCCCAACCATTCTACAAACCTTAATTCACAAAATAACTTACAAACTGAACATGTAATCTACATACAAATAACCAATTTTGGCAACTTTCAGCCACTTTTCACACCATGCAAATACAATTTAACTCTCCGAACGGCTTTTCCAATGCTCATCAATATTTCTAATATTCCATTTTGGCCTTAAAGTTTGGAAAGGAAATTCGTTTTGGATGCAGAAGGAAATGAGCGGTCCTTCCTGATATCTCTTGAGTAAATGATGGGTGTAAACGGGGAATAGTAGGGACACTTTTCGAACAATCGAACATGCGAGAGAGGGGGAAGCATACACGCCAGCTGATAGCAACGCGTGTCTCAGGTAACCGGCCGTTACCTTGGCTGCAAATTGAGTCAAGGAAAGTTACTGACTGTTGACAGATTTGGCATCTTAATGCACTTTGGCGAGATAGAGTTATTCATTTTTTTTAATTTTACTTTTTCTTGTAAATTAACTGTGAGAAAATTAAATTCAGGGATTCCTTCATTTTCAAAATTGAGTGCTTATGAAATATTTTCATTATTCTTATGTAATGTATTTACAAGCTGATTAAAATAAGTTCTGGTTTATTGTAGGTTTGTTTATTATAGAATATACTTATACACAAACACTGAACCAATCCATTGAATAAAAAATAAAAAATAAATGATTACTAAACTTTAAATACGTAAATATTTACTAACTTTCGATTCTATCTAATCATAATTGAAGCTATGTAAACGAGCAAATAGCATTTAAATTTAGAACGAATCAAACAGATGAAATCCTTTATGTGCTGAGGAAAAACAAAACTCTTAAATGCTTTATGGAAATGTTTTGTTAACAAAAAAGAGTTACATTTGAAGAAGATTTCTTCTAGATATCTAAAATCTTTATCTTTTAGATATTTATCTAACATATTTATTCAGAAATTTTTGTTCCTAGCTGTTAACCTATAGTTGGACCAAGAAAGAGTAGTAATTATACAGTTTGCAAAAGATATTTCCTTCAAAAGTTTTAAACAATTAATCGCTCATTTAATCTATATACATCCATCACTTCAACTTTAATTAATTTCTGAATTTGGATGGCAAATACCAATAGAAAGGCAAGTTATTTATTAGTTTAGGAAACTGATTTACTTAACTTCACATTTGAGCTCATTTTTGGTTATCTTTTATTTTTTAATTTTATTAATATACAAGGTGATAAGTAAAATTATTTTAAGCCCTTTAAAAGGAAAACAACGTTTTATGTAGTCAGGAAAATAACATGTACTTATACTAAAGTGACTATGTTTAATTCATTCAAAGGGATTACAGAGCTCCTAGAGGAAAAATAAGGAAACTATAAAAATAACTAAAAAAAAAAGAAAAGAAATCCGCCAAAAACACCACTTAGGAAAATTTATTCTAAACCATAATAAAAACACTGACGAAAGCTCATGGAAACTGGTGTATATATTTGAATTATGAACTTACTGGGACTTGGAAAAGGGTTCGTCTTAAAATTGAAAAATGTGTCCTTAGATTTTCCCCTCCGAGTGCATTTTTCAGATTTCGTTTATTATTTTTGTTTATCTTCTTTTTTGCTTACATTTTACTTTCTCGTTGATTAATTAAGAAAAACTATGTGATAATATGAGAGAAAATATGTTTCTTATACAATACATCTAAAAATAATTCAACAAATTTTAAAATTCTCTCAATTTTCCTGTAGGGTGGAATATAACTAATTACCGATTCCATTAGGTAAAAAAAAATTTCGGCATTTTTAAAACAAACATTATGCCTAAAATATGCAGTTTAATCCAGCTTTTAAATTTGTAATTTCATTCTTAATTTTTCATGCAATGCAATTTCATAAAAACGTAGCTATTTATTTTGCATGACTAGAAATTTCAAAATTTTAAATTTCGTTTTTTTTTTTGTTTTTTTTTCATTGAGATTTTCATTCTGACAGCAATTTTGCCACATTTACTATTAAAATAAATACCTTTAAAACTGCTAAAAATTAGAAAGAGCGGGAAATTGTTGTTTAAAAAGATAATTATAATAAAAATATTTATACACAACCTTTCAGTTGATTGTAATCACTTTTAAAAATTAATAAAGAAATGAAATCGTTTTTAAAAGGATGAAACTTCAAAGAATTAAAAGGGAAAATTCTTCGCTTAGTGATAGTCTTGTTTTCTTATAAATTTAGGGTGTGCAAAATAAAGTTGCTGAAATACGAGGATGTAGATGATTTCCTTTCATCTTTTTCTCCAATTTTTCCTTGTGAATATATAAATATACAAAGAAAGGAATCGAATTTTGAGATTGACTTTTAGTGAAGAAATTCAAGTGTAAGATTACGATATTATCAGCATTCATTTAAGCTTGTGGCAATAAATCCATTTTTCATACACAATAAAAGTAAAAAAAAATTAAAATGCCCGACACTTTTTTTTTTTTGGATATTTGATGAAGAAATTCCTATGAAGGAAAATGAAAAGAAAATCTTTTTTGCAAAATTTGAGGAAAAAAATCTCGTTTTATCTAACAATGAAATTTGAAAAAACTCCAACGATAAAAAAATTTATGTGTCACTTGGAGGTTAAATGTAAACATAAAGGTAATAATAATTGTATATATTTTGAAATAATTTAATTAAGAAGAAAGCATGGCGTTCGAGCTTTATTTAACTATAAAAATGAGATAATCCTTCACCATTTAATTGTATATAATCTTATTCATTTCTTAAGCATTAATTTAAAAACTAAGTATACAGTCCTTCACAAATTACTATTTACACTTTATAGAAACCTATATTCTTTAAGTAAAGGATTATTGACAATACAATAAAATGATGCGCATTATCATCTTCACATGTAATAAAGATTGCTGTGTGTGTGTGTGTGTTGGCTCTCTACAGGCTAGACCGTTTAACTTAGAGCTCCCAAACTTTACACATATATAGAGAGTGAAAAAGTGAACCCGAAGCGACTTTCTAAAAATTGTTAATTAGAATTTTAATTATTTAAAAATGGAGCAAAATTTTGGTATTTTTAGAACAGTAACTTTCAAGAGTATTACATCAAAAAATTTATATAAAACATCGTCTTAAAATTTAAAAAATTATATATTATTTCAATGATACGTATTATTTCGCTGTATAATTTTTTTCCCATTAAAAGATATTGTGAAACGATATTTTTTTTACACAAAATAAAACTCAACCTACACCAACACAACATGCTTGCACGAAAAAACAAAAAAGCTTTTATCAAACATGTTGTCACGCTGTCAAAAGCTCAACTTAAAAGATTAAATTAACACACACTAAAAACTACACTTAGAAATCTAGAAAAATGTACGTGTTTTAGTACGTATTCGTATGAAAATAAAATAAATATGAAACATAACTTTTCTTTAAAAAAAAAGTGCAAGAGAAAGCTTCCTACGATCTTTTAAAATAACTATAATATTAAATTCAATAATTCTGCGTTATTTAGGGCTAATTTGGTTTAATACATATAGGATATTCTCTCGAATTGGAATCCAACAGCCAATGTCTAAATCTTCAGTAATAACTATACACAACGAATAACAAAAATGGTTCAAATGAAGTAAACAAATATATTTTGTGCAGTTTTGTCAATAAATGTGAATTACAGAACTTTTAAATTTTTATACAGACCTTCGATCTCGAGTCATATGAAATAAAATATTATTCAGACACTAATAAAAAAGTCCCTTTTTCCTATAAATATTGAATTCAGTTATGAAGCTTAAATATCTCTATTTTATAAAAACTCGCGATTTTGACTATTTCGAAGAAAATATAATTATCAGCTCCCGTAGTTTCTTTAAGATTGATGGAATTAAAATAATGAAATTGTTGATTGATCTAAAATGATAATATTCAAAGCTCCATAACTTCATCAGATTTGTTTTTAGAAGATTAAAACGGTTTTTTTTAAATTTAAAACTCGGAATGATAAGAATATTTTATGGAATATGATTCATATGATTGAAGGACTGTATAAAATTTAGACTCAATAATATTTTCAGAAATATATTTATTGATTGCAAAAATATTATTTACATCATTTAAATCTTTTTAAAATAAAACTAATAAATGAATTTTATGATAAATGAGAGAAACCTTTATTGAATAATTCTTTGAGATATTACATAAATTATACAAAAAATATTCTGTAGAGCACAAAAAATTTCTACCCTGAATGATTCCATTTTTTTAATTTACACACACACACACACACACACACACACACACACACACACACACACATATATATATATATATATATATATATTAACTCTAATTTCAATTTAATTCATTTTCAAGATTTTATCTTAATTTAGCCCATAGTAACTTTATTCTAAAATATTCTCTTATTTCATGATCCAATTCCACTGTCTCTACTTAATTAATTCAAGAGAAGCTTTGTTAAATTACTGACTCAGCTAAAATAACTTTCCCACACTCCGCGTGAAGAGGCAAAATACCGCTGATGAGGCAAATTCTTTTTTAAAATCTCCCTGTGTTTCCCCTGCCTTCTCCACGTGTGTAACGAAAATCCCTATCGAAATCTCGTAATATATTAGCGCTATGAAGAAATGTTTTCCCTATCAAAATCATAGGTTATATAAGACCAGGGATAAAATGTCTAAGGGCTTTTTCCTCATTCCTTTTCTGTGTCGTTCTGTGTGCTCATCGCTTGTACATATGCCTGCTCCTTAAAAATGAAATAAAACGACGTCACGAAATAGCAAGTCTCTTCACTGTCTTCAAACTGCATTCTGCTTCACAACAAATAATGTTATATATATATATATATATACGTCGTTTTATTTCATTTTTAAGAAGCAGGCATAGGTACAAGCGATGAGCACACAGAACGACACATAAAAAGGAATGAGGAAAAAGCTCTTGGACATTTTATCCCTGGTCTTATATAACCTATGATTTTGAGAGGGAAAATAGTTCTTCATAGTGCTAATATATTACGAGATTTCGATAGGGATTTTCGTTATATGCGCGGAGAAGGCAGGGGAAACACAGGGAGATTTTAAAAAAGAATTTGCTTCATCAGCGGTATTTTGCCTCTTCACGTAGAGTGTGGGAAAGTTAGACTTTTAGCTGATTCTGCAATTTAACAAAGCTTCTCTTGAATTAATTAAGTAGAGACAGTGGAATTGGATCACGAAATAAGAGAATATTTTAGAATAAAGTTACTATGGGCTAAATTAAGATAAAATCTTGAAAATTAATTAAATTGAAATTGGAGTTAAAATATCATTACACACACACACATATATATATTTGAAAGAAGCAAAGAAGCAAAGAAGTTTCTGCATTAATTGAAACGTAATCACTTCCACTTCGATTTAAAGTTCACATTTTGTGAAAACTGACAAAAAAATTAGAGTGATACATAGTAGAATGAATAGAATGGCGTCTAAAATAGTATGATTTACATGATTAATTAATTATTAATTACTTAAAAATATTTTGCTGAAGACGCTATTAAAAGATAAAGTTACATAAAATATTTAATTGAAAATTTTAGCGAACATTAATCCCGGTGAACCAATTGGTAGCCACATTTGGCTAATTCTAAAACCAAATTTTAAAAAATTATACTATAAAATTGCATAAAAACAAAATTTTCAAAAAAATTTGCTTAAAATAAAGTATAAAGTAATCAAGATAACAAAAGAAATTTCGCCGTAAAAGAAATCAAGAATTTTTCTCCATTTTTGTAAACCTAATTTAAAATTAAAATATAAAATTATATACTCCATAAATGTTAACTTAATTATCTAACTTTTCGCCACTTCCAATATCTTTCTTTGCCATTTTTAAATGTATGATAATTAGTGTTTGTTTTCAGACAAGAAAGATAATCAAGATTTGGCGATTTTGACGCTGATCTTGGCGAGAAGCTGAATTCATTTTTCCTTCTACTCTAGTATGGCAGATCTGGAGCAACCCTAAACCCTCGTGTGGAGGATTGCGGGAGTCTGTTGTTATGTTGCAGCAACGTTCGAAACGAACGTGGCGGCCAGTTCAAAACGCGCAATGCTTTTCTCTCCATGCTTTACGAATCGGTATTAAATTTGTCATTCAGTGTCTCGTGCGTGAAAAGTTTGGAGTGCTGTGAAAAATTGTGTTTGGTTTTTTTACTTTGGATATTTGTTTTATTCAACTGCATTTTATGTGGATTTTTAGAGCACGGTGATAAGGAATCACAATCCTTTGGTAAGTTGAGCTCTCTTGATCTATTTTGTTTTATTTTGAAAGAGAATTAATCTTGCTAATAAAAGAAGAAATTTTTATCGAGATTTTATTTGTATTATATTGATGGTATGTTTTGGCATACGATCATAAAAACAATTAATAAAATCTTCTTGAAAATCGAAACAAACTAAATATAACCATTCAAAGCCGCATGAAATTTTTAATAATAAAATAATTGCAGTGCTAATTTTATTGATATGTATAGATCACACTGAAGTCAGTTTTGTGAGGTTTTAATGATTATATGAGTATTAATGAGTGTCTCAGATGTATATATCAATCATATGGTTACTTGAATTTCCTTTTATGTGCCCCCCCCCAAAAAAAAACCGCTGATAGAATTCATATTTTTGTAGTAATACCGATTTCATCATAACTTTGAAAAACTGATCGATTAAAAAAGGAAATTCTTGAAATATATTACTTACTTTTGCTGTTGAATATCCTTCAGTACAAGCAAAAGCATTTAAAGATATTGTCAGTAAATTTTAATTATTAGAAATAAAGAATAAAGCTTTAAAATATTTTAAAGTATGATGGTAATTCTGACGATTTAAATATAATCAATTATTTTAGTTCTTATGTAAAACAATTAAAAATACATTTATACTTTTTCATATGAAAAGGTTTAACCTTTCAGATCAACCATATTTTTCCATGTAATAGTTTTAAACAAACAATCAAACAAACAAAAAAAAAACAGCTCGATAAACAGTTTAAGCAATACATTTTTTAAGGTTATAACTAATTAATTAATTAATGTTTCCATATAACAATTTAAATTTTTATAATATACAGTGTAATTATTGAGCATAATACTTGAAATATTTAATATTATTCCAAATGATTAAAAAAAATAGAAAAACAGCTAACTTGGATACTTAGCATGTAACTTATATAAAAATTGCTGATTTGTAGGGAATTTTGGAACATATTCATCAATAAGTAAAGATACTTTATTATTTAACTTTTCTCTTTGTCATTCTATTATTTTTAATTAAGCACCAGCAAAAATGACTCCAGGAATTCTTTATTTCAACAAATTAGCCTTAAGTTAGTGGCAACAGAGAACCATCCAGGATTCTATCGATTTCCATCACAATGAAAATAATACAAATTCCTTTTTCCCTCAACTGGTATCATTTTCTTTAATTATCTAATGACAGATGGAGGCTTTTTTTTTCCTTTTAAGAAAATTATACCGATGAAACAATAACTTACTGGATAAAAAGGCAAGAAAATGAGCTTCATTTTATCTCAGTAGTTGTTTCTTTATTTTGCTAGTAATTCTTTAACATGCATGATTCAGCGCTAAAAAAATCAACATTAATTCCAAAGAAAATTAACAGCACATTGAATAAATTTCTTTTAATCAACTGCTTGCGTGATGACTAATATTTATTTATATTGTTGAAATAAATATATTTATGCTTAGTCAGGTCACTGACTTCTCCAATTATTCATTCATTGTATTCAAATGGCCGCCATGATGTTTATTATTAGAATAACAGCCAGGTCTTAAATCGTTTTCTTGGTTGCTATGGTTACGTCTAATTTGTTTGTATGATGAGTGAAATGGTAGAGTTATAAAAATAAGATCTGGGTTTTTCCACCAATGTGTATTGTTTTAATTATTAAATTTTTATTTTTACTGCGATAAACTGCGAAATTTTTTAATCAGTTATGTTTATTTTTCAGTATAGAAATATAGTTAAATATTTATAAATGCGATTTTTATTTCTAATGAAAAATTAATTTTAAAACTTTAAAAATCTTCAAATATTTTTAATTGAGCATTTATCTTTAACATTTTAATGTTTTCCATTCTTTATTTAAATAAATAAAGTATAATTATATATATTAATTATACAATCATTTCAAAATCAAAATATGATTTCAAAAATATGCCAGTTATTTCGTTAAGAATATTTTCATTATTTAAAAACACAATAATTGAAGTCCGGATTGCTTAAGCTTAAAATGTTTTCTTATAATTTCAGAATTTATATTTTTATTGCTGAAAATTTATCGAATTTTTTGAAATAATAAAAATGTTAGAAAGAACTTTTTAAGATAAACATAGTTTGTTACAAAACGGAATAAAATGAAGGAAATTCGTTTGGAAACGATTTTTTCCTCTACTTTTATCTTAGAAAACTTGTATTACTGGAAAATAATACTTTACCAGTACATTTTAGTAAAGAAATAAAATTGAAATGGATAAAGCTTCTTTGGATCATTTTTTCTCTTTTTTGTTGACATGAATATGCCATGATTTGCAGGGTATGAGAACACTCTGTGAAGAAAGAGTTTTTGAAAAGGATTCTAGAGTGCTAATTATGTCGAATTGATTCTTCTATCTTGTTCACCAAAATTTATTGAACTCTATTTCCACGTGCAAGAAAATATGAAGAATCTGAAAAATTAATGTAGACATTTGATATAATATATGAATTTTATGGGCAGATCCAAGAATAAAACCGAAAAATAGATAAAAATATTTTAAATAGCTCTTCATGAACTTTATCGACACGTGCAAGAAAATGGCAAGAAACTGAACAACCAATGTAGATAATAGCTCTCATGTGGGCATAAACGTTTCTTTCTGTATTATTATTATTAATATTTTTATTTTATTTTCCAATGGAAATTTTTTTTATCGTTTTGTGTTTCAATGTTTGCTATGTCTATGACTTGATGCGTCATTATTTCAACTTATTTCTGTTGTACAATGCGTTTGAAAATAAAGACTTACAAAAACTGTTTATGGCAATGGCAATACTCTTTATTTGAGGTAAACTCAAACAGACATATGGTAATAAAATTCATTTTTTGAACCCAAACTATTCTGTAGAATATAAATTATGCTTGTAATAGGATATGGAAACTATTTATTTAAAGATTTATATTAAGCCGAACAGAATTGAAACATTCTTTAATTGGTTAACGATTATTGTTAACAAATGACAGAGAATAACGAACATATCATTTCTGGTTTACTTATCTATGGAACAAATCATCTGGACATATTTAAATCACATCCGATTTAATTTTTTTATTTGTTTTTAATTTAAATGCCTTTTTTTGAGACTGAAAAAATATTTTTTTTCCATTAGACCTGTATATCTTGATTTTTTTAAGAACTGTTTACAATTTATTTTGTTATGTAATAAAACGAAAACAGAAAGCTTTGATTAGAATAGAAAGAAAAATCCTACGAAAACAGTATTTAAGAAATTGTTCCAAATACTTCTAAAAAATAATTATTTATCTTTGACAACATGACTTAATTAGAACAAAGCAAATTGTTTCAATTTTTTTGGCAAAAAAAAGAACAAAAAAGAAGTAGAAAAAGTTCCAAAGATTCATAAATCACTCTGTTGAGGAGCTTAACGAAATCTGTTTAATTAACGTGGTAATTAATTTTAGGAATCATTAAAAATGTCATTTTTTTCCTGTGGTTTCGGAAAACAATTATCGTGTGTAGCATAAAATTAAAACTAAAAATTTTGTACAGGATATTTTGCTTATAAAATTCTTAATTTGTTTATGTTTTCCATTTTTTTTCTACCGCAATTATGTTGAAAATACTTGATGCCATAATTTTTGAGAGAAAAATGCTCAATTATTATTCCAGTTAATCGAGAGAATTTTTCTGTGATTTATATTGATAATGACAAGTCAAATTGGCAGATATTAGGGGATTGAATGAACAATCACTTCAACAACTCGCTAAAACCATGTAAATAAGTAGATCATTCTAGAACCTATTCCAAGAACAATGAACTATCGAATCATGGTTCTTCGACGAACAATTCTTTCAAGTCGTACAAAATGATAATATGGGTTACCTTTTAAAAATGATTCATAATAAATTTACCCTATTTTTATATTTATAATATGTGAAATTATTCAAAAATTCTCAAAAATTTCACTTTCGAAAAAAACTCTATCTTTTAAATAATGAATCTACACTTTTGCTTATTAATTCATTACCAATATCTACGTAATCGTGCCATGATTTAAACCTACCTATTCATCAACCGACTGTCAACTACTCAATACAAGATAAGGAAGCCTTCGAATCATCTGGCGTATAAGCAGCCGTTGGCTAGTTTTTTTTTTTTTTTTTTTTTTTTTTTTTTTGTATATGTGTGTGTGTTTGTGCGCGCGGTTTCGAAAAAGAATAAACTGAAACGTGAATTGAAAGAACGATGCATTTGAAATTGAAGGTAACCGACGCATTATCGAATACCTGTGACATTATAAAAAAGTTTAGCTTTAAAATGTATAGAAACTAATCAAAACCAATCCGAAACAACGTATTAAAGAGAAAGACGAACTAAAGAGGATAATTTTTTAGCATTAAGATCGGAGGAGGTTTTTTTTGACATATTTTCGCTTATTTTATGAGTATACTGATATATGGCATACATAATTACATATCATTGTGCCAGGATTTAGCGGCTAATTAAAATAATTTATATTTAGAATTTTTTAACAAAGTGAGCCAATATAAATAAAATGCAAATTGGTGATAAATTTAGCGTTGTTGATGATTACTTACAGCACCCGAATCATTTTTGTTCGTTATTCTTTTCTGTGCCCTTTGAGATTTAAATTAATCTAAAAGCTCCAAAATTTGAAAAAAAAATCAAAATATGACTTTAATTTCACATTTTCGCCTATAAAATATAAAAATAGAAAATATTTTAAGCTTAAAAAATTTCGTCTTTAAATTTTGATGAATCTTGTCATTTTTTACTCCTCCTGTAACACAATTCCTAAAATCTATTTTGGGATTTATGTCTATGATAATTGAAAATCGAAACGGATTAGATAAATGAAATTTTGTATGTGATATTTACACCAAAATTCGAAGATTTTTTTCCATCTAAGAGAAATTTGTCTCTCCCTCTATATTCATTAGAAATCGGTGGCCTTGTGTTACAGTCTTAGCTTCGGAGTCGGGGGGGGGGGGGGCTAGGCTCGAGGCCCGATTCCACCGAAAAAACGTCGTGTAAGCAGGTTTGGTGCACGTTTAATCCGTTCAGGTGAAATGTCTTTCCATTGGTGTGGTGCGGAAGTTCGAAAGGGGGGAGGTCCAGCTCAGATGCCATTTTCGTCGTCTGGCCGCGTTTAAAAATTACAGTTCGTCCCAAAATAGCCCTAATGTTGTTTTAAAATGGGCCGTTAATATTATTCAAATCATTAGAAAACGATTATGTAGAACTTTAATGAACTAAATAGATAAAACGGGGCATATTATTTTACCCAAGAATCTAAAATCATTACACATAGTTTAGAAGTCTACTAGAATAAATTATAATTACCAAAAGAAAAATAAATTATTTACGAGTTATTGAGAAAAGCGTAGCAATATGAATATTAATACAAAACAAATGTAAAATAGGGAAGATAATATTTGCTTATGGCACATAAATATTATTCTTTTGTCACTTCCTTTTATCACATTTATCTTTTGCCAATGTCAAAACACATAAACTTAAAACGATTTTGAAAAGTTTCCCGGAACTTTCTGGGCTGGTAACGAAGGGTTAAATCCTTCAAAATGCACCCCCTAAAACTCTCGAAAACGATCTTCGAACGGAAATGAACATCCACAGTTTCCGTTTTCCTCCACTGGAGACAAAGAATCCATACGTATTGGGACCCGAGATGGTGAAAATGGCTCCATTAACCTCTTTTATAAAAACTGGGGGTAGCAGGGTACATCCGCGTCATCTCTCAAATGTCACCTCTTACGAAAGCAAGATAATGGAAAAGTCCACTTTCACTTCTAAGGTTTCTTATCGGGGTAAAGTTGCGACGAGATGTCTGCGAACTCTGGATTACCAGGTTTCTGGAAAAAGAGTATTGATTATGCCTGTGTTTCTGCTATAAATAGCTATACTATGACGTCCATTCATGCTTCACCGTAAATGGAAGTCGAGACTTTTGTGAATGAAAATTAATGGTTTGGTTTGTTTGAATAGTTTTCTCGAAGGAAAGACTTGGATTTAAAGAATGGACGAATTCTCAGTTGAAATTGTTGGAGCGTATTTTGTTTCAATCGCCTTTCTCTTACTTTAAAACCATTCAGAAATTTATTCGCATATTTAATAATTTAATATTTACAAATTTCTCGTATAGGAAATATACAAAATGAAAGTATAGTAATCGTCAAAAAGTTTAATCTCGAGATTTTGACGAATATTCAAGATTCACAATCTTCAGATTTTGTTTTAATCGCCTTTTCTTTTACTTTAAAATCATTCAGAAATTTATTGCAGGCATGCATATACAATAATTTATTATTTACTAACTTCTTGTATAAGAAATATACAAAAAGAAAGTACTGTAACCGTCAACTCGATGTTAACATTAAGTTAAGATTTTGATGAACCTTCAGATCTTGTTTTAATCGCATTTTTGTCTACTTTAAAAATCCTTCAGAGATTTATTTCAGTCATGCATACTTAATAATTTAATATTTACTAAGTTATCGTATAGGAAATATACAAAAAGAATGCATTGAAATGGTCAAAAGTTCATAGTTGAAATGGTTAAAAGTTCAATCAATCAAGTAAGGTGTTCAAAATGAATACTCATTTTTTTCCAACGACGTAGCACAAAACACACAGAAAATAAAACCTCGGGTACTCGTTATCTTACTTTCTTGAGAAAGTTCTACGATTTTCATCAGGGGAAGAGTGAGGATATCATCTTTATTTGGGAGTATATGAGAAAGTGTCATGGAGACTATACCCGCTGATGGTATAAATATTGCTGTTGCATTTCACAGATTTCCGATTTTATTCACAACCATAGTAGCCTTAAAGATGAATTCTTAACTTTAAAATAGACAAATTGTAGGTCAAAATGTGATTATGTTCAAATTCTAGAATATTTTGTACGCTTGGAGAACGGTAAATTAGCCATCGTGCGTTAGATGCCTTGATATTGGCGTAATATGGAAATGTGGTAAAAGAGTTAAGAGATCAGGCATTTGGCATTCTCTTGGTTTGACGGTCAAAGTTCAAAATAACGAAGTTCGTTCCAGAAAGTCCTTCGTTATTTCAAAAAAAAATGAGAGCGTTTGAGTTTTTGTTTAACTTAGTTAAACTAAGCTACTGCATTTCTAATCTTTCCGATTTTGGCAATCCGTTAATTATATTTCTATTAATGAAAAGAAAAGATCGTAACCCATAAAAAATTTAGCCTCAAATGAATGATTATGAATCGTCATGTTTCAAATTCCTCTTAAACATTTCTGAAATTATATCTGCCTGTCTCTTTGCGAGTTCCACAATTAAAAAAAAGCGTCAAAATTGGCAGACGTTTTGCATACCGTCTTAACATCTATCGAAATCGTAAATGTATAAATATTTTTTTTTCTTTTGTTGAATCAATTTGTTCCTCCAGTTGTATGCATATGAAAACGACTATTCAAAAATGCAATGGGCTAAATGAATAAAATTTGGTGGTGAAATATGAAATATAAAACTATCGTTTTCATACACCATTCTGTGCCTTGTGTGTCAACGGGGCACTTAAATGTTATTACGAAAGAGGAAACCAATTCATTATATTTCTTTGATCACGTACTTTTATTTAATTTAATGCTTTTCATGTTTTCAAATATGCAATTAAGCAATCGATTTTTTTATTCACTTTCTAACCAACTAGAATTTTGAAATTTTGTATATTCTTGTGTTTTTTAAAGGCAATTAAATATTTTAATACTTTTAGAACTCAAATATCAGTTAAATGATTAAATTTTTTAAAATTTGATTTCGAATCTATCTGTTAGGGAATTTAAGGAAAATTATAATTAGATTCTATAACAATATTAAATAATAACATATTAATGAATAAAAAGTAGAATATATTAAAACATAAAATGTTTTTAAAACTCTTTATTATTTTTCTTAAAATTAGAAATTATTAATGAAGATTTCGGCTATCAAAATAAGAAAAGAAATGTGACCTCCTGAAAACAATGCAATTAGAAGTGTAAGCTACAATGAATGTTATAAAAAGTTAGAAAAAATGTAATTAAATTTCCTGTTTCTTAGAGTATTCCTTTCAACTTCTATCGCTTTTATGTTTTTAAATTGACAGCCAGAATTTTATAAAAATTATTTCTAAAACTGCTATTTTTATAAAATATAAATTAATAAAGGCATGTTTTAAAAAAAAAGGTTTTTTACACTACATAGAAAGACAACATGTTAAGAATGCCTTTGAATGCCAAAGGCGTATGTGAAAGGCTAGTTTAAATTGCTACTTTAAACTTTTGAATCTGCTTTTATAGCATTTATAATGTTTATAAGTTTGCATATTACCTGTAAATTCTACAGGTGTGATGAAAGCATCATTCAAAACTCTATGCAGAGACATACCGTTAGACCTAGAAACACCAAATTTAGCCCATAATTACTTCTTGAATTGTAGATACGATAAAGATGTTTCAAAATTTTTATATTTTTTTTTATTAAAGTATAGTCGTATTTTGAATTTTTTTTATCCATGACTTTGGATCAAATTGTTAAGAAAAATATCATTTCCATATAACTTTATATGAAGATAATTTCAGTGACACCAAAATTATTTTTATAAAATTCTTTCGTAATTTTAATAAATTAAAAAATATTTTTAAGTATATAAACTCTATATTTTTCATTGTTTTAGTTCGGGGATTTATACTGTCTCACATTTAGGCGATATTAAATATACATTTTACTCTTTTTGTATGCGGACTATAGAGACTCGCATCATACAGTTTTGGCATTATGTCTATTCTGGGCATAAGATAATTCGAAAACATTGTGAGATAGGCGGATGAAATTTAGCATATGGTCTCTACATCCAATTTTTAGGCTTCTATCAAATTTTGAACGAAATCTATTATGATGAAATCTGTTTCTCCAGCTATCGTAAAATAAGTTAACATGATAAGTACAAAAAAGAATAATACTAGATGGATAAGATTTGGTGCACAGATTGACATCAGCATTTTAGATACGTTTTAAATTTGGAGAAGAATCTGACAAGCGGTTGACCGTCTGTATGTCTATGATTTCACAGACATAATTGCTTAAATATATGAAATTTAATATGTGGTCTTGTGATTGCAATTGTAGTTTTGTGTCAAATTTTGTTTTTTATCGGAAGAAAGGCGTTTAAAATATATATTCGATACACTTATATGACCTAAATAAATGAAATTTGGTAAATAATCACATAATATGTTATCTTTAAACTATAATTGCTGTTCTGTGCCAAATTTTGATTTCATTCAGTTGGAAGAAACGCGTCTAAATTACAGATACGATATTCCGTTACTATTAGTAGTATACTTAGTATTAATCGTCAAAAATTCGTCAATCATTATAGATAGATTCAGCAAAAATTCACACCAAAAACTAGTATTTCGTAACTGTTATTCGCCAATACAATGCAGGTCATTGGCAACATTACCAAAGATCCTTAATTTTAAGCAGGGAAGAGAGACAATATATTTTTTAGAGAATATCCATGTAAGTTTTATGAAAACCCCTTCAGCTGGTTTGTATTTATATTATCACTGTTATAATTAAAAGAAAATTTTAAAAATAATATAAAAAATTAAAGATAAAGCTTTACCATGCTACGATGTTTCGAACTATAAGTTTGAATCTTTTTAAAAATATTTACATTCATTTTTTTTTCTGCTATTCATCATAATTTTTGAAATAAAAGCTCTTAATTTGCACGATTCGACGCTAGAAATGTGGCTATTGCTCTCATACGGTCTCTTTATTGTATTTAGACATTGCTTCCCGAAATCTAGATTTACAATTTTACTGTTAAGGTATGCACTTCCTATATTTCATCCCCATGGTACTATATATTATTACAGTCTTCTTAGTAAATATACATAATATACACAGAAAAACAGCAAATACATATTTTATTACTGCCACTTATATGATTAGACCACTCCTTCAAGAACAGCATCCCTAAATTTATAACCTTTCATAAGAGCAGCATTTATAGGATAAGGGCTCCCTTATGGGCTTAAGGAAATCTCGGAAATGGAGTTTTATGTTTCTGTTGTAGATGACGATCGCTGATATCCATCTCTGTAAATCTTCGCTATTTAAGGGTAAGATTTTTCCTTATAACATTGTCTTGAATAAACCAAAAGTTACTACTGAGATCCTATGTGCTGTTGGGTGTGTTCTTTGTGTAAAATTATTCATGAAGTGATCAAAAAGTCCCTTTTTTTCTTAGTATAGTCGCGTGAAAGAAGGAAATTCATTTGTTCCCGCATTTTCCCTACTAGGGATTTTTTTTGAGTATGATATGGATAGATTGATGTAATGACATTTTTTTGTAGAGTCGTGAATGCTTCGAATATTGGATAGTTTGAAGAAATTTCGCAGATAACCTTCGTTTGCAATTTATTTAGATTTTTTTTTTCGATTATATGCGATAAAGATGATTATGAATGAAAGAAAAAAAATTACAATATAATAAATGGACGTAATACAATTTTATGATCTCCTAAAGCGTGTTTAACTCAAGTGACCAGGTTTTCATATCTTCAACCTTGAAAGGTCAAGCCCCTGAGTGCTCAGTCCAGCACACTGTAGAATGAAAACGAGTAACTGGTAATTTTCACCAGTCAGCACACTCGCTGGAATGAGAGGAGACGAGTTATTGGTCAGTACATTACTAGAATAAGGGAAGAATTGTAATTTGCACCAATCCTGCACACTCGCTAGAAAGAAGGAAGACGAGCTGATGGTAATTTGCACCATCGCTAGAATGAAGGAAGACGAATTACTGGTAATTTGCACTAATGTAGTACACTCGCTAGAATGAAAGAAGATGAGTTCTTAGTAATTTGCACCAATCCAGTACACTCGCTAGAATAAAGGAAGATGAGTTATTAGTTATTTGCACCTCGCAACGATTTTTTATAAATTTTAATTAGAATTATTAATTTAAAGTTAAGTGAATTTTTTTTTCCATAATAGCTCCCGAAAATTGCTCGAAATTGATTTTGACATTGTTCTAAAATTTGAAACGTTGAGGCTTTAACTATATCAGTTTAATTGGCAGGCAAATTTTCCCTCAAACTTGTCAATTTTGAAAAAAAAATATTTTTGAAATATAAATTTTAGTATTGAAGGAAATTCAGTCACTTTCATATTTCCATCAATTCTGCTTATTTGAGTAATTTACATGAGGGAAGAGAGAATGAAATTATATTATTACAAAATAAAGCATACATATTGAACATCCTCAAGTTTTTATGACTGTAAAATATCACGATAACCGATTTAATTAGAAAGGTTCATGTGCACAATAAACCGAACAATATAAGGTAACAAAACAACTTTTATGTTTGTCACAATTTGATACATAAAAATACTTTATTTAAGCAATCATGAACTTCATCATCAGTCAACATTCCTACAAACAGCTGGTTCTAAAGGCGCTAGAATAAATTATAAAACATTAGTTTAAATTCTTTGATAGTTTGCTGTAAGTAAACAAAACCATAAGCCAGATTTAATCTCAAGTAAACTCATAACTTTTCCTAATATTATCTAGGGAAAGGATGCATTTAGCCAACTATCGAATTTCGCAACTGAGCGCATGCGCAAAAAATGCTCTTTCAGTCTGATGCTGATGGTAAAGAAAAAAAAATAATGTGCTCTTACAAAATTTCATTTTATTGCTTTATTTCTTCATAGACTGTCCTTTTATTTGTACATACAAACATACCTAAGTTGTAAAAATAATAATCCTATACAATATTATTAAATGTATATTTTCATTATCTTCTAATGTGAATTTCAGATTTTTCCTTGCTATTAAAATAATTTTATTTTATTTTAGATATTGAATTTAGTGTGAAACATTTTTTTTTCAAATTGAAAATAATTCTCATTATATTTTAATAAAATAATGTCTAATAATCTGGGATTCAAAACCGCATATTAAAATTTTTTCCAAATATTGTCCAAAACATTTTGTCTGTTTTTATTAGAATAATTAGAAATAATAATTTATAACATATTAGAAATCTAAATAGATATTATATTTCCTACTTTAATGCTATATTTTTCCGCATTTTGCCACATAACCTGAATATATTTTATTGCGTTCAAACTGCACTGGATTGACTTTAGAAAAGATTACGTTGTTGAAGCCTGAAACTGTATATTAAGGTAATTAAGATAGGGGATGGATTCTTATGAACACTGTTGGATTAGTTCTAATAAGATTCAACATTCTGGAATCACCTTACAAGACATTAATTCCAAATTACTCGCATTTGCAGTTCCTATTTTAACCAAGGCACCATCCTCCATCTCTTTCTCTCTCTCCCAGGACCAAACAACCTTCTTTGAGTCACTATTTAATTAAAATCACACTGAGTTGGTACACTGGTGATTCAGTTCCCAACTCAATTATCTATTTATTGATAAATCATTGACATAACGACTGCAGTAGTTGTCAATAGAGGGTTCTAGAGCAAGGAAATCAGCCACCCACATGCTACTTTAGCACCAAAGTAATTCTAACCAAATTCTACCTTACGGCGAAGAGTCTCACCAGCCAAATCACAAATTCTCATTGGGGTAACTAGATTTCCAGTTGCAGCAGACGAATAAACATTAAAAATGATGTCTTGTTTAAATTACAGCCGTCTCTTGCTTCGTTACAATTTGCATTTAAGACAGACTAGATTGATTTCTGTAGGTTAGTATGCTAATAAGCTACTCTACCGAGATTGATCTTGAATTTGAGATTCAAGTTATCTACTGAGAGAAAACATTGACCTCAGAGTGGATATACGCGTTGAAATGAGTTGAATTTGAATACTCTTTTCAAGGTATTGAGTCATTTCCTTTTAGTGTTAAAAATATTATAGAACAAATAGATGAAGTGCATCTTCAGTAATAGTTATTCAGTAAAATTGCAAGATCTAAACATGGATGGCTTATTTGAAACAAATAATGAATGCTTTAGAATGTCTAAACCTAATATTTAAAATTTGTTACAATTTTACCTGCCTAAAGAAAACATTGACCTCGGAGGGAATATACACGTTGAAATGAGTTGAATTTGAACACTCATTTCAAAATAATCAACTATTTGCTTTTGGAGTTAAAAAATTATAGAACTAATAAAGCATATCTTCAATAATAGTTATTCAGTAAAATTGCAAAATCTAAGCACGGATGGCTTGTTTGAGATAAATAACGAAAGCTTTAAAATGCATAAACACAATATTTAAATTTTGTTACAATTTTATCTTCCTAAATTTTATCTGCCCTTTTAGTGGATATACAAGTTGAAAAGAGTTAAATTTGAAAAACTCATTTGAAGGTATTGCGTCATTTCCTTTTAGAGTTGTGGTATTGTATGACAATTAGATGTGGTGTATTTTCAATAATAGTTATTCAATAAAATTGCAAAATTTGAGAACGGATGGGTTATTTGAAACAAATAATGAATGCTTTAAAATGCCTAAACACAATATTTAAATCTTGTTACAATTTTATATGCTTAAAGAAAACATTGACCTCGGAGTGGATATACATGTTGAAATGAGTTGAATTTGAATACTCATTTCATGATATTGAGTCAATTCCATTTAAAATTAAGGTATCGTAGAACCAATAGATTAAGTATATTTCTAATAATAGTTACTCAGTAAAATTGTAAAGCACGGATGGCTTGTTTGAAACAAATAATGAATGCTTTAAAATGCTTAAAAACAATATTTAAATCCAGCTGCATTTTTATCTTCCTAAAGAAAACACTGACTTTCCAGTGGGTATGCATGTCGAAGTGAGTTGAATTTGAACTCATTTCGAAATATTGAGCCATTTTCTTTTAGAGTTGAAGAATCATAGAACCGATAAAGTGTATCTTCAATAACCGTTCTGGAGTAAAATTAGAATTTCTAAGCACGGATGGCTTGTTTGAAACAAATAATGAATACTTTAATATGCCCAAATGCAATATTTAATCTTCCAATTATTTTATTTTGTTCCTCCTTATTATTAAATTTAGAAATGATGAGTAGTTTCTTTTTCAAACCTGTATTAAGATATACAAGTTACTACCAGTTTTTAGATTTTGCTCTTATCATAGTAAACATTAAAACTAAATATGTATAGTGTTCTATGCATAATTGTATCAAACAAATCTTTTATATTAAATAATAAGAATTTACTAATCAAATTTGTAGTGCGTTATTTGATAAATGTATTATCAATTGACTTTCAAATGCATTTAATCAAGTGAACTAGTAGTTTATTTATTCCCTTAAAGAAGAAGCTTTAAAAAGTTTTGAAGCGATTGATACATCGCACGTTGCATATTTTAAATGGTGTCCCCAAATTAACGCAAGATTTGAATTTGCCACCATTCGTGCAGTAAAGTGTTGGCAATCCTATTTAAGAAAAAAACATTTGACAACTGATATCTTAGGGTTAGTCAAAATGGGGCGTTACAAGATAGAACAACGTGTTAACGCAAGATTTGAATTAAATAATAAGCGCAGTTCTTTTTCTTTAATTGTTACATTTTTATTGAATCGTAAAGTACACAGGATAGGGTTATGTATGGAATAACACATAGGGCAAATGGCCTCCAAGACTTTGCTGGCACATACGCGCTATATTATTGAAATTTTATATGATCATTTTAAATAAATGTGGCTCAATTTCGTTGATGCAGCGTTGAATTTTCTCCTTCAATGTTCACGTTCTTGTGGGATTGTTGGCATAGACCTTTGATTTCAAACAATTCCATGAAAATTAATCCAATGCTATCAAATCACAAGATATATGGGGCCAATTCTCAAATTTTCGAACTACGGCCGCCAGATTTTCATTATTTTTGAAATATTCTTCAACAATGAAAAGCACGTTGTTCTATCGTGTAACGCTGCATTTTTACTAACCCTAAATTATCAGCTGTCAAATGTTTTTAATGGGGTTGAAACACTTTGCTGCACGAATGGTGGCAAATTCAAATCTTGCGTTAATTTTAGGACATCCTTTTTCCAGTTTTTTAAAAAAAATCTATGTTCGTATAATGTCCTTTTAATGGTTAAATATTGTGGTTGAGCACTTTCCGCCTAACACTGCAGTTTACAACCTTTATTTCCTCCCTTACCCTCTAAATTGTCTTCATTTAAAATCGTCTTATTCTTTTACATCCTTTCTTCCGCCCCTGAATCATCCTTTCGTGCATAGAAATTTTTGTTAATGATGTAAAGGGTTAAGTCTACTTTAAGAATCAATTAACTCAAATTAACTTAATATCATTTGTGCGATTTACTTTTGATTTTACATTTTATTCCATTTCTATATAATATTATTAATTCTTGACAACCAGTAATGAAAATATCCCTGAAATAATTACTTATTAACTTATAATGTATGCTAGCAATAACTCATCGTGTTAATCACCAAATGGAAGAGAATTTCAACGGGGTTCTTGAACTTTTCTTCATGGAGCAGAGTTCTATGAAATTAGGTTCAAGTGACGATATAATCTCTGATCTAATTCTGCCTCAAATTTACTGCGATATTTGATTTCATTCTAAACGCATTACGCAAGTGTATGCTCAGTCATCATAAAATTCGATCCCGAGATTCCACGTTTTAGATTTCCTTAAAAAAAAATTTCGAAAAAAGTCTGTCTATGTGTCTATCTGTGACAACGATAAAATCAAAAACGCTTTGAGCTTGACGGATGAAATTTGGTATATGGTCTTTGCACGAAATTTGTATATTTCTATCAAATTTTGTGCAAAATCCGTTCTGAAAACGTCTATCTGTCCGTCTGTTCGAATATAATTTAACACTATAACTACAAAAAGAGCTAGATAAATAAAATTCGGTACACAAATTTAACGTCTATAGTATAGATACTTATCAAAATTTGAGTCAACTTCTACAAGAGATTGACCGTCTAAGGGTCTTTGTTTTCAGAAACATTTAAACATAACTCAAAAACGCAATGATTTAAATATATTGCCGCATTGAAAAGCTAGAAGACGACTCTCCATGACCGAATGGTCACAGCACTGGTCTTATAATCAAGAAATCGCGAGTTCGAATCTCGCTAGCAACAATGCTATATCCCGTTTGTGTAAATATCAATTCCTTGATTTGATGTTTCCCATTATTTCATGTTCCAGAAGTTTCTGGACATTTCTTTAGTTTACCAGATAAGTGTTCTGGACTTTTCTTACTGTCTCCAGAAAAGTATTCTGGAACTTTCCCTGCTAGTATAAAAGCAGATTTGTCAGTCACTGGATTCTCGGTTCTGAGTTCAGTTAATAAATTTATTTAGCTTTACTTCTTGTGTGTGTCATTGAGTTCTATACTAAAGTATCTACGTGACAATATCAAATTTAGTTTGGCCCCTTGTGATTACAAATGTTTTTTATGTCAAATTTTTGTTTTAATCGACTGGGAAAAAAGCGTTTAAAAGAGAAATTCCGTTTTCGGATGCTAAAGAGTAATCGCCAAAAAACTTGCCAAGGTACAAACTATACATTTAGTAAAAATACTGAATTCCCGCCAAAAGTTAGTATTTCATAATTATTGTACGCCAATGCCCCTCAAGACATTATCTGGATTAAAACCTTTATTAGAGAAATAACATTTTAACTAGAATGTTTTGGGGGTGCACCCCCACTTGTTTTCTTTAAATTTTATGCCTTTGAAAAGTATTGAATATTTAATTACTTTAATACCGAATTCTTGATACTTTTCTTTTACTGCCATTTGAAAGGCTTTTGGACTACGAAATTGTTTTTGTGTACCTCTAAAAGGTAATTTAACATCTTAAATATGGAAGTTTCTGAAGTGGTTCTGCCAACAATTTTGTAAGAATGTCTCTTAAACATTTTTGGAAAATGTCCGTCTGTCTGTCTGTGATAAAGATAACTCAAAAACGCTTTGAGCTAGTCGGATGAAATTTGATACATAGTATTTACACCAAATTTGTTGATCACTATTAAATTTTGATCAAAATCTGTTCTGAGGAAGTCCATCTGTCCGGCTGTTAACGTAATAACTACAAAACAAAGAGAGCTTAATATATAAGAGTCGGTGCACAGATTTAACATCTACAGTATAGACATCTATCAAATTTTGAGCTAGAACCAAAAACGAGTTGTCTGTCTGTTGGTTTGTACTTTCAGAAGTATGTCAACACGATAACTGAAAAAACCAATGCCTTAAATATATGAAATTCTGCATGGGACTTTTGAATACAAGTGTAATTTTGTGCGAAATTTTTATTTCAATAGATTGAGAAAAAAGTGTCTAAAGCACCAATTCAGTTTTCAGATACTATTAAATACATGCCAGGGAATAATCGGCAAAAAAAGCGCCAAGGATGACACAATGGATTTAGTAAAAATGCTAAATACACGCCAAAAGTTAATATTTCTCAATTATTGTACGCCAACGCCATGCAAGGTGTTCTCTGTCTTGACAAAATTATTAGAGAGTATGCGAGAAAGTTTTGGAGAGACAACTCCCGCTGGTTTTATTTATTGTATGAATGTACAATCGGCAGATATACAAATGTAATTCCAGCAAATATATTTTAAGAGTTAAAAAAATGAGAAACATTGAAATTTATGTAAATTTTGAAGTTGAATTTGTTAACGATGTATGTATTCTTTTCATGCAACAAAGAAATCATTCTTTAAATTATCCAAATATTTTAGCATTAATTAAGTCTGATTAATATACATGAAATGTATATTTGATATAGTTACTAAAATATTTATGATAAAAGTTGGGTCAAGTACTGGCAGCTGTTTAACTTGCAGAAAAATAATTATCATCTGTTCATTTTAATTAAGGCAGTGGTTTACTGGAGCATGAAAATGTTCTAAAAATACTCAAAATCAATAAAGTGTGCGGAATGAACTACTTTCTTACAGGCTTTAATCAACGTAATTCAATTAAAAATTTTCAAAGAATTTTAATCTGTTTATCATTTGACTTGACTCTCAAGTACCAAATGCATAATACAAGACCACCGTAAAATAACACTTATGATTTCTTTTAGCCATAGATTCAAGCAAGATACCTATAGATTCAATAATTGGGTCTCTTCTGCTAATGAATATATACATTTTTTTTATCTCTTTAGAATTTCAACGAAATATTAGCTCACGCCAAATACCGTTTTCGTCACGTTCGTAAGATGAAGGGAGGGAAATCATCTTCCCCTCCTTCTTGAAAGAAATATAATTGCTGAGATTTCGATGATTTAAGAAGATGAAGTCATTACTGGTATTGCTTTTCAGGCATTGAAGGTATAAATAATTTTAACATCAAGTGTTGATTTATTTAAATGATATCTCTGCTGAAATTGGAGGTCTTTGAAAACTTTGCAGTGAAGGTTATGAGAAAAATGTGAAATTATGAAATGTCAAAATATAAATGAAAGTATCTGGGTAATTAAATCTTAAGTTAAATCCTTGAATTTGCTAGTGTGGATGAAATATTATTTATACTCATTAACCAAAAATACATCGTAAGTTTCTAGGTCAGAAAATGTCTTTAGATATTCTAAATTAAGAGGTAAAGGTTATTAGCATAATTTTCTGAATAATTTGAGATTGGCGCATTAGAATTCTTTAAATTACATGAAACATTCTTTGTTTCTGAAATTTTAATATGCATATTTTATTTCAGGATTTTATATAATAAACTAATTAAAACGTTGAGCGAAGCAGGTCATTGTTTAAATAAAATGATCAGATTTCTAAAAACAGTGTTGACAAGCTATAAAAGTTAATAAACGTGTTAAGTAATTTTAATGCAACATAAATTTAATTTTTGATAAATTTCAGTTTGAAGAAATGTTTAAAAGTATGTATTATCCAAAGAAATCTTGAATAGTTCTAGTGTTGCTTTATAACGGGACGTTAATATAACTAAACAAGCAAACAAACAAACCAAAGAAATCATATTTGCATTCTGAATTTGTGTATTTAAGATCTTTATTCCACAATTCTTTTGAAAAATTTTGAAAGAAAAACACAGCTACTCTTTAAAAAGTGTATATTACTTAGAAGCAATAAAAAGATATAATATATTTTTTTGTCATATAGAAAAGCGAATTTACAATTGCAATAAATTTGTTTGAGAAAATTAATTTATTCCAATGATTGAATTTATAAATTTTGAATACCAAAAGATTTTTTTTCAGTCTCATTTCAGAACTGTTACCTTGCTTAAAGCATAATATATTTTGTCATATGGACAACTATTTTCTCTGCTTTAGGCCCTTTGACCCTATGACGGCTTTGAGACCCTAGATAGTGTATTATGAGGCCCCGCTTTTAATAAAATGGTCAATTTAATTTTTGATTCCAACACTTTTTAATTTAATTAACAAGTTAATGATTTATTTTAAATGAATTATTTTATTATATACATTTGTAAAACTCTAATTATTTTAATTTTTTTTATTCATTTTTAAGATTTATGATCATACGTGATTTACGTTTGAGTATAGGCATAAATGGATGCTCGCGTTTGGCGATATTGATATTACTAAGTGAATGTAATGAAACAGAAGGGAACGGATTACTAATATTATCCTAATATATTATAATTCATAGAATTTGTATTTTTAAAAAAATTATTTAAATGGCAAATAGGCTAATACACTATCTGCAGTACCACTCCTTAGTTTGTCGAAAATACGCCGCTGTCAGTTCATCTTATATGATTATAAGAAAATTTCATTAGATTGGAAAATTTAAGGCTTTGAATCGACGCACCCAAAAATATGCAAACATTAATAAATAGTCTGCCTTTATTAATTATGATTTCATATTAAACATACAGGTTCTTACGTTTAAAATAACGCTAACGAAATATTTTGATTGAATTTTTTAAAATTTATTAATGCTGTTATATTTGGCGATGGTAAATCAAGAGCGGGTAGGTTTTTTTACTCTATCTGACATCTCAAAATGACCTGATTTGCTAACTGTCGAGTTCCGAATCATCAATCAAAAGTCCTACAAATCATTAAAGAATGAACCTATTCATACGTCAAAAAACTTGATTTGATTCTTTGATAATTGATGGAGTCGTTGCAGACTCACTTTATAACCATTCGGTTGTGCTCCAAAATCTGAACTTTGCCGTTGACTTCAAGGACACTTAGAATTCAGAAATCAAAGTCGCTAAATAGGAGAGTAATGTTATGTCTACAAAAGGTCAACGTAACCTTAATTTGCTTTTCATAGTGACATTTTCCCATTAATCTTTAATTCTAGACCAGACATTGACATTTTACATTTATCAATGAATTGAGAGAGTATTCATGTCGCAAAGCTCGCAGTTCAGTGCCACCCCAGTGACACGATCACGATGCAAAAAAAAAAAAAAAAAGGACAAAGAAAATTATTTAAATATAAATAATGATGAACGGAATGAATGTTATTTCTACTAATAATGAAAATCAAAGTATGCCTGAAGTTGGCGCATTTCAGGACAAATCAGTTGCACCGTTGCTACCAAATTTGACATAAGAGTAGAAACGTGCAATTGGGAACGATTTTTTAATGAAATTTTTATTAATTGAAAATTAAACAAGATGTTTCGATCTCAATTTTTAAAATATTATCGCAGAAAGTCAATTTTTGTATCATTTAAAAAATTCAAAAAATTATGTTTTAATATTATAATTTATTGGCATACTAATTTTCTATAAACTTTTGCATTTAAAAAACATTTTGCGCAATTTTCGCCAGTACATTTCATTTCTGAAATGAACTCCTAACAGATTTCCTTTTTTTTTTCGACAAATATTTAATTGCTTGTTTTTCTTTCATTTTTGAAAGCCAATAAAAAAGGATTTTGCTAATTATCTGCACAGTTTATATCAGAAAGTGAAATTACATTACCACGGAATACAATAAGCGGTTTGAAATAGATTATACAAGCACTCAAATTTTTATGATACTGTGATATAGAATTACCTTATTAATCAAGTTATGTATGAAAAATTTAATTTAAATTAAACTTGA
>JAPMOR010091074.1:0-59568 GCA_026543865.1 Argiope aurantia | reverse complement strand
CAGCGATATATCTATAGGAAGATATTTGATAGTAAATAAAAAATATTTGTGATCCAAGAATAAACTAATTATTTGCGTAAAATTACAAAAAAAAAAAAAATATTTCTCAAAGACTTAAGGTTATAAATGTAAAAAATACCGAAAAAAATATTATTTAAATAAAATGCGATTGAATTTTCATTTTACTGCAGATATGATTTTGGAAATGCGTAATCGGGTTAAGATATCAAACAAAAGATTATTCATAAAAACTGTTTGTATTTACATCATGCAAACAATATTATTCCCATAAAAAACGAAAAATATTGTTACGAAATTTCTCCGGGTTCGTTTGGATAGTGGACGAAATTTCTCCGGGTTTTCTACAGCAGGCAGCAGTAGAAAAAAACAAAAAACAACGACGTTTATTTACACGAAGACACAAGGACAGCACAGAGAAGACAATTATGTTCAGCCGAGACGTGCAGCATACAACAAGAATCTACTGCAGACAGTAGCGCACAGCTTAGTTCAGCACTAGCTTGACTACGTCGCTGCTCTGCTAATCCCTGGTAGACCAGTTCTTCACCGTCGACAACGACTACTACTACTCTGTCGCTTCTGACTACTCCTCTCCGTCGATTCCCACTACTCTTCACTGTCGCTTCCGACTACTCCGCTCCGTCCACTCTGACCACGACTACTCCGTCGATTCTCACTACTCTTCTCTGTCGCTTCCGACTACGACTCCGTCGATTCCGAATACGCTGCTTCGACTACCCCCCTGTCAGCACAGACTGGCTTCTTTTATAGGTCTCAGGAGGGGGGGCTAGAAGCCTCTCAACCAATTAGGAACGTTCGAGGCGTATCTCGGTTCCTACTGGACGGATCGGGAAAATTCTCAATGTTTCGGGTATAATCTATTTTGGCACCAAAGTCGCCAAATGGTCACCAAGCTCCGGGACCTCCGACGCGACACCCAGACTCCGTCCAATACCGATAACTTTAAAACAGTCTTTCTGATGATGGAACAAACTATGCTGGGAAGCCGAATTGCAGGTTTGTAACAATATTATATTACTTACGCTGTTAAATATAAAATAATCAGCCAAAAGAGGCATGGCCAGGAAGAATCTTAACATTATATCACCAAATATTTGCGCTATCAGTTGAAATTTTCAGAGAGCTGATGTAAAGTTCTTACACAATATTGAGCTCAAAACTGAAATATACCATTCATCTTCATTTGCAGGCTTCCACTTAGAGGGTATTTTAAAACCAATGTACTTCGTAACATTTGAAGCCTATGTACAAATCATTGTATTCCAAACGTACGAATATATTTATATAAGTTTTTCAAAGTATTATCATATTATATCCATTCTTGTAAACCATTAAAAATAGGGAACTTGCGCTCAATAAATTATCCCCTACCCCATTAAAAGGTATCTTTTGCACTTGCATTGTAGGTTTACGGGGATTTGGACCTTTGGCAGGAAAACTTTGCGTGCATCTAGAGGGGTGAGTGAGCGCAAGTTCTACACAACTGTGGTCGGTTATCTGCGCTTTCACAATCCACCCTTGTTTCAGCGAATACTATCGCACCCCTGGGATACAAAATTAGTAAACTTTTGTAAAAGAATTTGGGAATTCGATGTTGCGGTTTATTCGTAAACCCAATTTTGCATATTTGGCTGCATCTCCAGTCGGGTTAATTGGTGATAATGGAATTACAGAAGTAAAATGTACAACATTTTGTGAAAATATTACTCCAAAGGAATCAAAGTTAAAAAATTTCTATTTTGGAAATGAAATAAAGGTGGTAATACAAAAATAAGTAATCACAAATATTATTTTCAAGTGCAGGGCCAGAAGAAGAAAAAAAAATTAGAAAACACAATAAGAATGTTTTCCTAGCTTTTTCCCCTCTGGATATTTTTATAACCGTATTTTTTTAATATATATATATATATATATATGTAATGATATTTTAATTCTAATTTTAATTTAATTAATTTCCAAGATTTTGTCTTAATTTGGTCCATAATAACTTTATTCTAAAATATTCTCTTATTTCGTGATCCAGTTCCACTTTCTCTACTTAATTAATTCAAGAGAAGCTTTGTAAAATTGCTGAATCGACTAAACGCCGATACTTTCACACGCTCGGCGTGAAGGGGTAAAAAACTGTGCAGTAAGCACATTCTTTTTAAAAGATCCCTGTGTTTCCCTTACATGTGATTGACATGCGTCAGAAATCCCTATCGAAATCTCGTAATGCATTAGCACTATGAAGAAATGTTTTCCCTATCAAAATCATAGGTTATATAAGACCAGGGATAAAATATCCAAGAGCTTTTTACTCATTCCTTTTCTGTGTCGCTCTGTGTGCTCATCGCTTGTACATATGCCTGCTACTTAAAAAGGAAATAAAACGACATCACGAAATAGCAAGTCTCTTCACTATCTTCAAACTGCATTCTGCTTCACATAAAATAATGATTACATATATATATAATTCAGAAATCGATGCTATTTTGTCTGTATTTTTTATTCTTTGTAAAAATTTTATTTGATTTTGCATTTATGAGATCTTGTACATACATTTATCTTATTCATATATCTTGCAATAAATGCCTTTTATAGTTAAAACATCACTCAGAAGGTTGCTTGTAAAAAAAAATCCTAGAAATATTTCTAATTAAATTCAAAGCAATATAATGCATTATTTGATTAGCCCTTTTGTTCCATATACATGATATTGTTTTAAGTATAAATAGAATAGGTTTCACCATCATCATCTGACTGGAAATCCGATTCTCTAGACATAGCCCTCGCGTGGTTTCCAAGCAGATGTTAAAATAGATAAATTCAATTAAACATTTGACTTAAAATGGCATAAGATTTTTGATATATTCTGATTAATATCCACTGTCTATTTTTTTAAATTTTTCTAATCAATTCACCTTCACTTTTTTTTTTCTCGCTGTAAAACAGGAGTTGACTTATTTTCCCGCCAGTTAAAATTCTTTGATTGAATTCTAGTTTAGTTTACCTCCGAGATTCCTCCTCGTCATACCTCCTCGCCAATATGGTGACAAAAAAAAAAAAAAAAAAAAAAAAAAAAAAAACGGAATAATTTTCTAGTAACCCTAATGCTGATTTGTTTACAATATTTTTTCGCTTGTTGTGTTATACATCTACTACAACAATTTTGCAAGAAAATGAAAATTAAAAATATCAACAAATAAACATGAATTAAAGAATTTAAATTGCGTTTGATCATTGAAAATACAGGGTGTTTATTTAGTCCCAGACCCATTTTGATGTTTAATAACTCATAAAATAATGAAGATATAAACAAACTTATGGCATTTATTGATGGAATAACTCATATATTTTCTTTTCAGGTTTGAATATTTTTACTTTTCTAAATATCGTCTGCTTATTAATTGCATTTTTCTCTCTTTTGTTTTTGGCAACTATTGCAATGTTATGTTTATTTTTGATGTGTTTGTTCTATGTAGTACTTTTGTATGTGATGTTTTATTTGAGTGGATATTAAGTTTAAGGCATACACCACAAGAGAAAGCACAGATTTTATGGTGGTTCATAGAAATGAAATCGATAGTGCAAGCACAGAAAAATTTCAGAAGAATTTACCAAAAAGATCCTCCTTCCAAAAACAGCATCTTGTGGTGGAAAAAGAATTTTCTGGAAATTGGAAGTATCGCAGATAAGAAACGTTCCGGACGTCCTTGCACAAGTGATTTTGATGTTGAGCGTGTCAGAGAGACATTTTTACACAGTCCTAGAATATGTGTGAGATCAGCGGCAACAGAATTGGATATGCCAATTTCGACGGTGTACAAGGTTATTAAGAAAAAATTAAGACTGCATGCATACAAAGTTCAAATTGCTCAAGTTTTGGAACCGAACGATAGGCCTAGGTGGATGGCCTTTGCAACAGATATGCTAAGGAGGATAGAAGATCTGCTGATTTTCTGAAGCGCATAATGTTCTCCGATGAAGCATCCTTTCATGTTTCTGGCATTGTTAATCGCCATAATGTGCGCATATGGGGATCTGAAAACCCCCATGAATACCGTGAGGCACAAAGGGATTCCCCAAAGATTAATGTGTGGTGCGGTTTCATCAGTTTTTTACAGAAAAGACGGTCTAATCAGTCGTATACTTAGACATGTTGGTAAACTTCGTATTTCTACAACTAGAAGAGCTTCAACCACATGTCTTTTTGCAACAAGATGGTGCGCCACCTCATTGGGGTACCATCGTTCGTACTTCTTTGAATGACCATTTTCCAGGAAGATGGATTGGGCGAGGAGGTCCAATTCCTTAGCCACCCAGATCACCTGACATAACGCCGCCGGACTTTTTCCTTTGGGGTTTGTAAAAGACAACGTTTTCAAGAGGAGAGTGTCGAACATTGATGACCTAAAAGCCAGAATTACAACCGCAATAGGCTCTGTGGATGCCGACATGCTTGCCGCTACCTGGCGTGAAATTGACTATCGACTTGATATTCTCCGTGCGACGAAGGGGGCACACGTGGAAGTTCATTGACAAGGGTCATGAAACTTTTTGAGTCTATTTAACCATTTATGTTATTAATTTTAATATATCTTTATTATTTTATGAATTATTAAACATCAAAATGGGTCCGGGACTAAATAAACACCCTGTATTATAACTGCTAATAAAACACTCAGTGTTATTTTTAAAGCGAACCAAGCAAATATAGTATTTATCCTTTTACAATTCTTACTGAAATATATTATTCTAATTAAAATCGTCTGTTTACGAATTTTTTCAGAACAGAAACTAAAAACATCTGCTTGAGCTTTTTGAATCGTTTGCTTTTATTTCACAGTTTTTCATTTTAATATTATCTTAACATTCTAATGGAATTCTTTGCCAGTTGTTCTTTTCGTAGATTTTCTGTGGTTATTCACAGTTTGTTAGTATGTAAATATCTAATAATCCGATGTCTAATAATTTAAATAATCAGAAATATTATGATGACAAATATTATGAAGGATATTATATTTTGTAAGTTCGATATATATATTTCGAAATATATATGAAAAATTCTGCTATTTATATGGAAATCGTACTCTGCTTGAACGAAAAATTAATTGAACCAAGTAAGTGTATTTATTCCTACAAATTTCTACTTAAGAAAAGCGTTAGTCTCTAGTAATGAAGCAATTAAAAATCGATGCTTTCTTTTTTCCTTGTGCTGTTTTTGTTATTCTCAGAATCCTTAAGTTTAATGAACTAGCGAAGCTACTAAGTTCCCCCTCCCAATGTTAGTGAAGCCATAGGATAATTTTTTTTAATTTGGAAAAAATTCTGCCCAATGCCTTCTGCAGATGCTGAAGGCAACGTGTGTTCGAATTTTACTATCTAAAGTATAGAACTGCGCAGCCAGTTTCTAAAGTTCGTTATTTAAGAATTCAAAGAAGAGTGAGAACTTGTGAACCATTAAGATTTAAAAAAAGCGTTCCTAGATAAAACAATCGCAGTCATTAAAACTTATAATTTTAATAAAATTGGTGGGTAACTACAATTATTTCATAGTATTATGTTTAGCCATCTTGAATGGCAATTTTGTACTGTTTGCATCCTTGGTTAAATAAGGGCACACTAACTAGAATTTTACCAAATTAAGTTGAGCCTTTGATTTAAAGTGACAAAAGATTTGGGTTAAAATAGGATTCATACCTACGGTCTACTTATAAAATTTTTATGGTCTATTTTCTCTTTTCTCGCAATTGAAAAGGAGACGAGGATTTATTTTACTATCCAGCTAAATTGCTTTCAGTGCATAATTTTTTGGCAAATCAGGTTTAACAAAGTTATTGCTCAATATTCATACAAGGCTGTTCAATGTTTTTAATACTGTACATTATAATAATAATATTGCAAAGCATTTTAACATATTGTTATAAGCTGGATAGTGGTGGGAGGGCAAAAGAGGGTATAGAGGGCCAAGTACCATTTTTAGGGGGCGTCATGAAGACTGAACATTAAAACATTTTGTTACATTTTACAGTAAAATATAATGAAAAGGCGAAAAAATGAATGATTTATTTTTCACGTTTTATTTCAAACACAAAATGAATCTTTTTGTTACTTTAATCGTTGTTAATTGCTTTACTGCGCCAAATCTTAAATTCTTGTACTTCAATCAATCATTCGTTTTAGTAATATTATTATCAAACTCATACTTGCAACTTGATGATGTAATCATCTTTGAACTTTAATTATGGTATTGCCATCTATTTGAAAGTAAACCTTTTCACCTCCCCTCCCAATATCATCTATTAGATCAACAAGATAATTGATAAGCTGATTAGAAACACGGATAGCTTCACTACTTCTTTTCCTGACTTTGAAGATAAATTTTCATCTATAGTACTCTTAAAAAAGAAATCCTTTTGAAAATTTCATTTCATTTGTTTAATTATGATATTTTGCTTAATCTTAACAAAACTGAGAAATGTATAATTTTTATTAGTCAGTGATTGAATCGCGATTGTTGCTACTCTAAAACTATAATTTGTTAAACTGCTGACTTTTGTTTACAAGTGATAGAAATGTAGAAGCTCTTATGTTATTTTGAAATTTTTATACAAATAAAAACCTGCCAATGCAGATTTAAGTTATAACTATAGGTATTTTCACTAATTTTTTAAACGACTTCCTTTGAAAAACGAAATTCATCTTAATAATTTTAATTAATACCTGTAAAACACTGTTATGAGATTTTCTTTATGAATGTTCAGTTATTTGTAAAAATAGAGAATCCACTGTATTTCAAATTATAAGTTAAACTTTATTGTAAGCATGCATTACAAAAATGTGAAGGGATATCATATTTTAAGTCCCACAGAGCATTCATAATGAGGTGTCACTTATGATACTAAATCTATAAATTTATTTTTTTAAACTATTTCTTAAAGTTTTTTTCTATTGTTGTTCAAGCCGGTTGTGCTTCCATTAACAAAGTTAAATACGCTCTTCAGACCGGAGTAAGGAAATCATGCACAACATCCACAAACTCATCAACTTTCTCGAGCAGCACCAGGTGGGTTGTGTCCTCTATGGTGATAAGCTTCGAATTAGGGCAATACTTTAAAATTTTCTCAAACCTTGAGTCACTAGAAAAAAAAAAATAGCCAAATATTCAACTTTTAGTAAGTGTAAAATATTAAAACTTTCTGTAACTGTAAAATACTAAAACTTTTAGTAAAAACAAATCAACACATACTGAATCTTAAGAATTGATACAACCCTTATCAATTCTTAAGAAATGTAGAGGAAATCTAATGACTATAATTAAATCTCTATAAAAAATATTTTAGTATATACTTACGAACATATATGACACAAAACGAAGACAAAAACTAAAAATGTAATAATGTAATATAATAACTACTTGTTATAGAATAATATATCAATTTATATAATATTATTTATGATAATGATATATTATTGAATATAAATAATATTTATGTTTTATGTAATTGTATAATATTATATAATTATATCTTATTGAATAATATATCAATTTAAACTCGTATAAATTGATATTTTGATATTTATAACAATGGTTAGTATTTAGTACTCTCTTTCATCGCTTGAAATCTATAATTCATAGATTTTATGACTTCGATTTTTTTTATCACAAAAACTGAATTATTTAACATTTATTTTGCTTAAATATCAAATCATGGCCATTCCCCCTTTTACAATTTTCCCTCTCAGCTCATCAATCTGATCTTTCGACTGAATAGACGTCTCGAAACACTGCAGTTGAGAAAATCTTTTCAAAATTTTCTAATGATGTTGTTTTTTTAAAAGTAGTAACGCCATTTCTAGCACACAAATAACATATGGTGGCTGATTTCCGACTAAACAGACCAAGCAGATGATTAGTCACTGGGGGGGGGGGGGGGGCAGAGATGTGTAACTAGCAAAAAGTTTAAACTTCATTAGTTGTTACTTATGGCATTTGTCATAGACAAGTCAGCTGACAAAGTCAGCGATTTAATCCGAGTTTGTGGGTTGCAGTAACTTCTGAGGGTAAATGCCCCTGAACACCCCAGAGCAGAAGTGTGATTTCTAGCTCATACGAAGATGACACTCACACACTCGCTTGCACAACCCCATTTAACAGGTTTGGGGGGGGGGACTCTTTCACACACAGAACATAGAGTAAAGAACAACCATACCAAACTCGAACTCGAACAACCATGCTCGAACCTGTGACGCCCAGATCACGGGGAAGACGCTCTACTACTAGGCCAGGACGCCGGCAAATAAAATTAGTCTAGTCATTGTATAAATAAATTTGCAAGAAGCAGAATTTTTCGATTATAAAATAGAAGTACTGCAATGTAGGTGTTCATTGAATTAATGAAATCATACACGAAAGCATAAGTAATATTTTAATATATAATATAAATCATTCATCAACTGAATTAATTATATTCCGTTTGGTAGATCATATAAAATAAAATAAAAAATATTTAATATAATGGAGAACCTTTTGCAGCAAAGAAGAATACATTCGATGTTTTCAAATGCATTATACCTATAACAGGTTGTATAAGAAATCAGTGCAAATTTATGAAGTTGTCATTAGTAAGAAAAGTCTGAGTGAGAACTCGTTACAGCAGAACATCCATTTTACGATTAGGTGGAAAGTGGCTGTTGTTCTTCTAAACCTAATTTAGTTCTTATTATTCTGACAAATTTTAGTCCATTCGGTAAAAATTGCGTAGGTTATTGCGTCAGATATAGAAAATTCTTTCCTGGAAACGATTCTAATTATTTGTGTTTCTTAACTTCCAAGAACAGTAGATTAAAGCAAACTGAGAAATAGGGCTATCGAATAACAGGTTTTGGCTTCATTTGCCGCCCTTACTTCTTTGCTGTTATATCTCAGCGTCTTTTAAATAAACTTCCAGAAAATGTGAGTTGCACAACTGAGATAAACCGAATAATTATGTTTTCTAATTATTATCCAATTTGTGTAATTAGAGCTTATTGAGAATGCATCTTCGGGAAAAAATGTGCCTCATATGAAAAAAAAACACTTAATACGAAAAGGTAGGTTGAATGATAGCTTATCAGAGGTTAGTTTCCGATAAGTTTTAAGACAACCTTTGTATTAATTCCTAAATTAATTTTGTATGCAATTTCTAACTTACAATTTAAATGAGATTATATTCACCCAGGTAATTTAAAGAAAAAATTAACTTATGGTATCAGCAGTTACATTTAATATCAAGTATAAGATTATAGAGATGATTAAATATACCAATAACGTCTGGATTGTTGAGCTTGCATGTGTTTTGCATTGCAAGCCAAAAAGGATTATGCTGCCTGTTTTTAGTTACGAGTTAATCAAAGGATCAAAATAGTTCATTTAGTACATACCCAAAGTAAAGTAATACTAATGAAAACTGTACTATTTAATATTTAGAAGTCCTCGCCTGTTTGAGAGATTCTACTGAATATTGTGTTGAAAATTGGATCAAAATTGGAGGACATTTATTCAAAATCAAATCGAATCAGACATACGTCCTCTATTCTCCTTTCCATTGTAGTGCTACGTTCAAAGAGCACTTAGTGCTGTTGATACTGCATCGCGTTAATATTTTTTTTTAATGGAAATGCCGAGTGACCTGTTTGATTACAGAAAAATAAAAAGGCATTGGCCAAATTTTGTGAGCAATCCAGAGAAGAATTTGATTATAAAAGGGGAAAACTGTTATCACTACTTTAATCAAAAATGATGATAATATTAAGTAGTATTATAAGTACTTTGCATTTGTAAAAAATATAGCACATATGTTAGTTTGGGTGTTAAGTTTTTACTCTGATTGCCTGGATTTATATGGTGAGTACTAGTGTTTCTAGTACTAATGTACTAGTGAGTACTAGTTAGTGTTTCCTCAAAAATTTTGCTTACAGAGAGCTGAGCAGCTCTTGTGAATCAGAAAGATAAACAACTAAAACCGATAATTGATTATTAATCAGAACTAAACTGCACCTAATATTTCTAATCAAGATAATACTAATGATTTTGTTTCCTGTTATTTCACCCTGTGATCGTAGAGTAGTTAAGTTATTGATTATTGAATGCACATAATGATCTACTTCCTGCTAGTTAATGTCGCAATTAACGAGAAAAACATTGGATCATTAAGGCTCGTCAGACCACGTGAAACTTTATTAGAAAGCATGTCAGATGGGAGAGATTCAAAGTTAAAAGATTTTAAGCAATTACTGGGATTTTACCGAAACCGCGTGATGACTACTGTATTCCTGTCACTCTCGCAAAACCACTTTATCCATGAAACAGTCAAAAAGCTTACAGTATCATGTATACATGCGTAGTCTAAGTAGGATGATTCCAAATTTATGGTACCGAGCTTGGAAGGGAGGATAAGAATTATATCCACATAGGAAACCCAAAGGGAAATCCATTTCTTTAGTCAGAAATGAAACAAGATGTTTTGTTTCTAAAATCTACACTAGTGAAGATATTTTAATGAAATTTTCAACAATGGTACTTTTATTGAAAGCAATAATTTATTATATAGGAATGTATGGGCGCAAGTGATTCAAATGAGAGAAATAAAACTTAAATGATGGCGTTGTTGACAAGTTGGGTGTACACTCCCAAAGATGACAAGTATTTCATGCACACATGCAGTAGATGCTAATGTTTAATAGTATTGGCGTTTCGCAAACAAGGCGTCTCAGATATTCCCAGAAAAATTAAATCCGGAGATTGGGGTGCCCCAACCCAGACCCAATCTGGAGTAATTTCACATCATTTTGGAATGTATGTGTAGTTATTGATATATTAATAAAAGTCTATACTTTCTTAAATTTGTTAATATTATACAAAATTTCAATTTTGACTTTTTTGTCATGGATTTTTTTCTGGTGGATTTATTTTGATTAGTCTATTTTGATGTATCAAGTTTAAAAACATTGTGTATATTAATATGCCTGTACAATAGTTTTGAATAAGGTGCTAAAATATTTAAAAATAGCTGATGATATATTTGAAAGGAATTTTAACGGCAATAATCTATATTATATGTAAAATAGTTTATATAAAAATCTTAATTTCATGTAGCTTTTACTATAGTCCAAAAATAAATAGAAGTACATTATATTTTTCATCAGTAACACTTCTTTTCGTAGATTTCCATTTAAATTGGATTTGGCTGATGTAGATCAATATTGAAATTATATCAATATTATATAATACTCACGGTATGTTATAGGAGTTTGAGCATCGTACAAAAAGTATCTCCTGAGTGCAAAATCCTTCCCGTTTCTCAGAGAAGCCCTCGAATTCTGATAAGATTTCCTTCTCTAAGAAATCTATATTCACTTTCCATTTGAATTTCCCATCTTCTTTCATTAAGTCATGAGCCAGCTTCTTATAAAAAAGTTCTTTCTAAAAAAGAAAGAGCAGGGATTAAATATACTTTGTCCTGGCTATTGTTCAGAATTATTTCCACATAATATTGTTACGAATTTGTAATGTTGCTTCCAATCGCAGTTAGTTCCATAGGAGGAAATATAGTTTTACCGTCAGCTCTATTGGATGCTGATAGGATGCCGGATCAATGGCTTGACAATCGGACTTGGTTTGAATGGCAATCGGACTTGAAGTGGCGATAAACTCCGCGACCATTTGGTAACTTTGCGATGAATTTGGCGACTTTGGAGACAAAATGGATGATACTAGAAAGTTCAGGAATTGTGGCAATAGAACCGATTGGAGACTTGTTATACTTGATTGTTCGAGAACCTTCTGTGCTCTGCTCGGGAAGCTATAAAAGACCGGCTGTCGTAGCTGAAGTCACTCCTACAGAATCGTATAGTGAGTTAACGACTAATTATTTGGATCAGTGCAGCGAAGCGCAAGCGTTGAGTGGAGATCAAGCAATTGGAATTGGATTGAGAATTGGTATCGTGCGCTGAGTTTTGGAGACAAGTTTGAAGGAGCATCGAGCCGTATGTGGAATAGCCAGTTATATAGTATTGAGTCGGCAGTTAGGTACAGCTAAAGTGAGGAGTCGGTGAATAGTAGGTGTTTGGAGAGACATTAGAGAACAACTATGTGGAATCTCTCCTCCTCCTGAGTTCTATCTAAAAGAATTCCTTTAACAACAACAAAAAAAAAGGCAAACAGAAAAAAAAAATTTCTTTTTTTATCCACTGATAATTCACTTTATTAAATCGGATATTATATAATCAAAGTACTTGCAATTATTTATTTGGTTTATGAACTCAAATAAGAGACTGTAAAAGATCTTGCTACGTATATTTTGTGACGAATTTAATAGAAAGTATACATCCTATTTCTTTAGTAAGGGTTAAAGTACAATTTTTAAAGGAATTTAAATTCTTTGTGTTCATTTATATTAATTATGAATCTCTGTAATAATAATTCACTTGCCATTCAAATATAATTTAAGTTGGGTTAATACATGTATTGTTTAGGTATTCAAAAGATTGCCATCCGAGAGACGAAAAATTTCAATTACTCGAAAAAGATAAACCAGAAAGCTATTCGTTTTTGTTGCCATAAACGATGCGTATAAAAGTAGAATTAACAAATAATATAGTTTTAAACTCGTTTGTTGCTAATTTAGTGTTATTAAAGTTTTAAAATAAAGATTTTTGTCACCATCTCCTCATTAAGTGCAATATAAATATTTACTATGACTTAATAATAATTTTCATTAAACATTTCAAACGATACTAACAAAAACATTTCAAACGATACTAACAAAACAAACCTCAAACGTCATGGGTCAGGTAACTTGCTATCGAGCAATCGCAAAGAGAATAAAACGTAATAATTACATAATTTTTTTATAATATAGAAATGTAGTTACATTTCCTTGGAAAATGTATTGCTTTGTGGAAAACAAAAGATAAAATATATCACATCTTAACTTCAATGCATCTTAAACTTCAACCCCACAACTATTTTATATTTTGCACAATCTAGGCAAACGAACATGTTCAATTTTATAAAAGTAATACCGTAATACCGTCAACTTACAGTCCACATAACATTATCTATATCCCTCGAATTTCGTATCGAATTGTAAATTCCCTGAATGATCTAATTTCAAGATCTAAGTAATAACCAATTTGGGGTTCTGAGGGGCAACAGTAAAAGGATTTAACTTAAATTTTTACTTTCTACAGAAAGTGTTATAGTAATATAGAGAAAGTATTGTATTCGACAACAAATTCGAGCTCGAAATTTTGACGAATTTCAACGTATTAGACACCACTGAATTCGAAAACCGCATTTTTGGAAAAATCCATTTGTCTGTCTGTATGTGACAAAGATAATCCAAACTCTTTGAATTAGACCAACGAAATTTGATTTATGGTCTATACATTAAATTCGTAGATTTCTATCAACTTGTGATTTAAATCCGTTTTGAGGAAGTCTGCAGTCCGGCTGTTCGAATATAAGTACAAAACGAAGAGAGCTAGATAGATTAAATTTAATGTATAGGTTTAACATTTACAGTGCAAACAACTGTCAAAGTTTGCGCCAAATCCATTAAGGAGCTGAGTGTCTGTCGGTCTGTATTTTCACAAGTATGTAAACGCAATAACTCAAACGCAGTGGCTTAGATGTATCAAATTTGGTATGCAAGTTTTTGACTACAAGCATAATCCTGTATCAAATTTTGGTTTCAGTCAGTTGGGAAAATATCGTCTAAAACACAATTTCAACTTTCGCATAACGTTAAACCCATGCTAGGGATTAATCGTCAAAATTGAATTTAAATAACTCGCCAAAGTCGACTCGATAGATTCAATAAAAATGCTAAATTCACGCCAAAGGTTAATATTTCATGGATAATGTACGGCATTTCAGTGGAAGGCGTTTAATAAGATAACACTTTTATGAGATAATATGCGAAAAAGCTTTGAGGAGACCATTTTAAAACGGTATTAGTGAATTTATCCTTCCTTCATTTACTTTGAAACTGCATATTTCTGCAAAGGAAAATTTAACGAAAGTAATATTAATCTTTTCAGGTTATTTACAAACTTCTAATATTCAGTTTCCTAATAAAAAGCACTCAGTGAAAAAACTCACCGCTTTTGGCCCCATCTGGGCCAACTTGTTAAGTTTAGTCCGAGCATCCTTCAGACTCATTTTAGGATCCAAGGCCTTTATGACTCGATTTTGAGCTTGTATTTCTGGAACGAAATTCCCTTTCAAGTCCTCATAGAAATCGTTAAAGGGAAAGCTGTCGACCATCACCATCTTTTCCACAATTTCTGGCTATAGAAAAGAATATTTTGTATAAAATACAATTTGGCCTTTAAAACTAAATGTAAAATTTATGAATTGTTTTAGATTAATGAATTTTAAATCTTTGCAACGAATGATAAAGGTTTTATATATAAGAATATGGGACATTGTTACAAGCTAAAAAAGCCTTTAATTGCGTCCATTCGATTTCAGAGTATTTGTATTATGCAATTTCTAAATACTTTATATTAATTTATATATTCCCTTTTTTTATAATTCACACTTAATTTTAACTGTATTTTCAACTTTAAACCTTATCAGGTCGTTTTCTGCCAAATGAATTAGTGAGATTAAAGGATCAGGAAAACTGAGATAGTAAATAATTTTGTTTTTGAATAAACATACAGTGGTGGCCAAAATTGTGGACACTTTCAGAAATTTTTATGTTTTCTAACTTTGTATGCTTATAGAAAATGTAACGTTTCACAAAATGCAAACTCTTGTATATCATTTTAAAGAGAATTTAATGCTGATTTCAATACAAAAAGTAAAATTCAAATATTTGCAATACAAAAAAGTTGAGTGGCAATAATTATCGACATACATTAGATGCTGATGACTGCAGTGAGTTATCAATGCTTAGTAGGGTAGCCTTTATTTTTTATTACAGCTTCAATTTGATATTTCATTGAGCTGACTATAGTTTTAAGCTCTTCCTTTGTTATTACAGGATGCCAGGAAACAATTATAGCCTCAATTAATTCTCTTTTATATGACGAACGCTTCATATGTATAAGAGCTTTCAAATGGTGCCATAAGTTCTCAACAATTTTGAAGTCAGGACTGTTTCCTAGCCATGATAACAATTCAATGCTCTTTGTACTGAAGCACATTTTCGATATTTTTGCTTTGTAGCAATGGCCTGAAATCTGCCGAAAAATAAATTATGAGTTGTTGGGAAATAGATCATCAGAAATTTTGACCCTAGAATAGTGTCAATGTATTTTCTTGCATTTAATGTCCCATGGATAACATGGAGACCAATATCGTCTGCTGACATGCAAGACCAAATCATTACACTAACTGAATTCTTCATAGTTGCCTGGATGCAGTCAGGATGTAGTTCTTCGTCTATTCCATATATTATCTATTTTCGCCATCACTACCTAATAACGATGTGTTTGTTTCATCACTCCGAATAACTTGTGATTACTGATCATTTGCCCAATTAATGCGTTACTTTAACCACTGTTATCTTTTTCTAAGCTGCTTAAAATGAGATAAGGATTTTTTTCATTCAATTCTACCTCTTAATCCAACATCTAATAATTTTCTCCTGATTCTTCTTGATCTGACATAAATGCCAGCATCTTTCAATTGACTTCTGATGGACGCTGATGACATTCTTCTATCTTGGAGACACAGTCTTTTTATTTTCCTGTCATCAACAGATGTGGTTCATCTTTTTTGGCCCTTTCCTGCTTTGTTTTTTATTGAATTTGTCTCCTGATATCCTAAACCAAATTTTCGGATTCCAGATGTAGTCGCTGAACCACCCACCTGTTTTGCCATTTCAGCATAGGAAAGACCACATTCACGTATCACAATAATCTTAGTTCTCTTTCTAGGAAATCAGTATATGCTTTTATTTAATGTCATTGATTCTTGACTAAATATTAGAAATATTTATAAAAATTCGGGAATATCTCCCAAAACTTTCTTACATACTCTCTAATAAAGGTGTTATCCTAGAGAACGTTTTGTATCCAGTGGCGTATAATATTTACGAGATATCAAGCTTTGGCGTGAATTTACCCTTTTTACTGAATTCGGCGAATTTTTTGGTAATTAATCCCTGGCATCCGGCTAGTTGCCGAAGTTACCATTCCGAAAGTTGAATTTGTGTTTTAAACACGTTTTTACCCAATCGATTGAAACAAATATTTGACACAAACCTACACTTGTAGTCACAAAATATCTTACAGCATTTCAGATATTTATTTAAATCGTAACTTTTTTTTAGTTAAATGTTTCTAAGGATACAAACCAAGAGGTAGTCAGTCTCTTCTTGAATTTGGTTCAAAATTTGATTGATTTCTATCCTATAGATTTTAAATCTGTGTACCGAATTTTATCTGTTTAGCTGTTTTCGTTTTGTAGTTATTGTGTTAACTTATATTCGAATAGCCGGACAGACAGACTTCCTCTGAATGGATTTTGCTCAATATTAGATAGAAATCTATGAATTTGGTATAAAGATCGTGTACCAGGCTTCATCTGTCGTCAAAGCACTTTTAATTACCTTTGTCACAGACAGACAGACAGATATTTTCTAAAAATGTGTTTAAAATGTGGCGATTCGTCGAACTCTCAAGTACGATTTTTTTTTTATTATGATTACTATACTTTCTTTATACTGTTACGAAATTTTCTTTACCGGGGTTCGTTTGGATAGTGGAAGTGATATGGTGTGTAGAACGTTCAATCAGCAGGCAGAAGTAGAATAAAAACAACGACGTTTATTTACACGAAGACACACAGGACAGCACAAAGCGACAACTATATACAGCACAGAAGACGATTATATACAGCACAGAAGACGATTATATACAGCACAGAAGACGATTATCTTCACCCGAGACGTGTAGCATACAACAGCACACACAGCAGCATACAACCAGAATCTACTGCAGACAGTAGCGCACAGCTCAGTTCAGCACGAGCTTGACTCAGTCGCCGACTACTCCGTCTTCTACTTCTCCGACTCGGATTACTGACTTCGCTCCGTCGATTCCGCTTACTCTTCTTCGACCACTTCGTCCACTCTGACTACTGACTTTTCCGCTCCGTCTTCGGACTACTCCGTCGTCTCCGACTACTGGCTTCGTCGTCTCTTTTGGCAGCAGCGGCCGCTTCCTTTTATAGGTCTCAGGGGGCGGGGCTAGAAGCCTCTCAACCAATCAGGAACGTTCGAGGCGTATCTCGGTTCCTACTGGACGGATCGGGAAAATTCTCGAAGTTTCGAGTATTATCTATTTTGACGCTAAGTCGCCAAATGGTCGCCAAGTTTGTCGCCAAGCTCCGGGACTTCCGACGTACACCTGGACTCCGTCCCATTCAGATGACTGTAAAACTTTCTTTCCAATGATGGAACAAACTATGCTGGGAAGCCGAATTGCAGGTTTGTAACAATACTATGTACACAAGAAAGAAAAAATTTTGTTTATTGAGCCAAGAAACAATGCAATTGTCTTTAATTTTCGATATCTCTCATAAATTGGATTTCCGAGTACTGTCTAATGAGAGGAATAAGTAAAATGCCCTGCAAAAAAATAATAATAAAAAAATAGTTTAAAAGCTGCTAAAAATATTCAAATTTTTGTTGTATTCTGCGCTCTTCTTTGCTAAGAAATTAAGAGAGGGAGAGGTTTAGAGCTTAATTTTATAATGTATTATAGTAGATCTAGAATAGAAATGAGGTGGTTCTAAAAGAGTTTTTTCTATGCATTCATATTGAACTATTATATTATGGTATTGTAATTCGTCGACAACAGAATGTGTGGATTTTATAACGACGATTAAGAACGAAAAATTGTATATTTAGATATTACACATATCTTTTGTTTACGTTTGGGTAGAATAAGCTGCTAAGAAATTATAGTTCTATTGTGTTACAAACCTGCAATTCGGCTTCCAGCATAGTTTGTTCCATCAATAGAAAGAAAGTTTTACAGTCATCTGAATGGGACAGAGTCCAGGTAGCGCGTCGGAGGTCCCAGAGCTTGGCGACAAACTTGGCGACCATTTGGCGACCAATTTGGCGACTTTGCCGCCAAAATAGATTATACCCGAAACTTCGAGAATTTTCCCGATCCGTCCAGTAGGAACCGAGATACGCCTCGAACGTTCCTGATTGGTTGAGAGCCTTCTAGCCTCGCCTCCTGAGACCTATAAAAGGGAGCTGCAGCTGCCAGAGACGACGAAGCCAGTAGTCCGAGTTCGAAGGTAGAAGGCAGTAGGAGTTCGAGAGTCGGAGAAGTCTGAAGACGGAGCGGAGGAGTCGTAAGCGACGGTGAGCAGCGACGGAGTCAAGCTCGTGCTGAACTGAGCTGTGCGCTACTGTCTGCAGTAGATTCTGGTTGTATGCTGCTGTTGTATGCTACACGTCTCGGCTGAAGATAGTCGTCTTCTGTGCTGTATATAGTTGTCGCTTTTGTGCTGTCCTGTGTGTCTTCGTGTAAATAAACGTCGTTGTCTTATTTTCTACTACCGTCTGCTGAGCGTTCTACACACCATATCACTTCCACTATCCAAACGAACCCCGGTAAAGAAAATTTCGCAACAATTGTAATAAAACCAATTTTAAAAACTGAGTTGTTAACAATAAATGCTGTAATAAAGATATAGAAATTGAAAATTTTAAAATTTACTGAAAAAATAACGCATTTTCTGCAATTTTTAAATCCTGGTATGGAGCAGAAAATATTTAATTTTTAAAATTACTTTATCGCATACTTAGTATGTAGAAAGTATTGTAATCGTCAAAAAACTCGACCTTGAGATTTTAATGAATCTTTATGTTCTAGACCTCCCTGGGTGCAAGAAGCATATTTTTGTAAAATGATCATCTGTCTAAAGGAAGGACACCAAATTTATAGATTTATGTCAAATTCTGTGCAAAATCCGCTCTGTCTGTCCGGCAGTTCGAATATAACTACAAAACGAAGACAGCTAGATAGATAAAATTCGGTACCCATATTTAACGTCAATTGTGTCAAATCTTAATACACCTGTTAATTTTGACCGTCTATTAGTCTATACATTCAGAAACATGTAAATGTGATAACTCAAAAACGCAATGTTTTAAATACATCGATCTAGGTATGATATTTTGTGACTACGAGCGCAGCTTCATGTCACATCTTTGTTTCAATCGATAAAACAAAGCGACTTGGTGAAAATTTGATTTTTTTTTAGTCCATCTAATACATACCTGATGAATTGCTATCAGATAGCTAATAGTACAGGTGAAACTGTGTGTGACAAATGTGACTCTTTTACAGTCGTGTTCGGCAAGGAACCTCTTGACATCCTCAGTCATCACGAATATGTCCATTTTTTCAGAAAAAGGACTCTCTCCGTGATTCCTTAAATCAAGGCAGTAGACCTGAAAAACAGTTTAAGAGTAAAATCAATGACAGTTTAATGAAAAAAAAAATTCAATATATTAAAATACGAAATACTACTCTTTACGGCTGGCGTCCTGGCTTAGGGGTAGCGCGTCTTCCCCTTTGTCTAGGCGTCCTGGGTTCGAGTCCCGGTTTGGGCATGTTTGTTCTTTACCCTGTGTTCCATCTGTGAGGTGTGTGAAAGAGCCCACTGTGAAAAGGGGTTGTGAAAGCGAGAGTATGAGTGTCATCTTCATATGAGGTAGAAGTCAGACTTCTGACCTCGGGTGCTCAGGGGTCTTTACCCTCAGAAGCAACTGCCCTCCTTTTCCGTTGTAACTCGAACACGACATCATCATCAATTCTGCTTATGCTCATAAACAGTATCATTCAGAACTGGCAGTTCGGTAATTTGCAAAATATCAGACTCACTCATACAAAATCGTTTTCATGTAAAAACTTGGGTGTTTGAAATGTAACTTAAGGCTGCTAAATAAATGGGTAGTTGTGATGGTGAAATTAAAAAAAAAATGACACTAGTTGTTGAAGGACACTACGCTCTGATGTATACTTACCAGAACTTCACTCTAAGAACATCTCTTCCAAGATTATCCAACAGGTTTCTCATCAAATTGTATTGGCAACTAATTCGCGTATTTCTCGCAATATATCTCCAGTTCCATGACAAACTTTAAAGCGAATATGTTGTTTTGCTCTCTAGATCCCCCCCCCTTCCCCCATTATCTTGCTGTTCGTGAGTTTCCGTATTTTCACCGATGCCAGAAATCCTGAAAGACTAAATCTTTTTTTGAAAATGTAATTATATCTAGTATAAAAAAATGAAATAAAAACTGACAGTAAGGGACTCTTGGAGCATTCAAGTTCACAGTCATTAGTTGCTTAATTGGCGTTTCGTACATGCCATTATATTACATTAATTATATTTTGCATTAAAAAAAGGTATAAAGGCATTGACGGTTTATCTCTATGACAATTCTAAAATTGGAATTTTTCATTAAAAATGGCATAAAGGCATTGGCAGTTTATCTCCTTGACGATTTAAGTGCGAACTACGTACCTGTTGTACAAAATGCCATGGGAAATTTAACAGCCGATACATCAAGTGGGGGGGTAGCAGTATACGCGAAGCTGAGTGAATAACGAAGATTACTTTTCTTTATTATTATTGCTATTTTTTGAAGCTTGCAAAAGGGTCGCGGTGGGCTAATGGGAAGGTCTTGGTTTCAGAAGCGGAAGGATTTATGTTCGAGACCGGATTCTATGGTGCTCGGGGGCTTTTATCATCAGAAGTTACTGCACAAACTCGACTTAAATCGCTGTCAGCGGGCTTACCTATGGCAAGTGCCATAAGTAACAACATACTTTCATATTTTAATTTTTAATTTATTATCATTAATAATAAGGAATTTTGAAATAGTTTTTCTCAAATTTCATCACCAGTTGGCGGTAGTAGTATGAAAGTACAATTTTATTAAATTCATCCATTAATTGATGTTTAAATTATGAATTTATTAAAGAGTTTAAAATACACATTGTACGTGCAGAGTATCCCAAAAATGACTGATGGATTTTGAAAATCAGTGAAAAAAAGTCGGAATGCTATAGAAATACATATTTTGGGACCTTAGGATTGGAAAGTCATTTCGGGTTTACACTCGACCAGTTATAAGACGGCCAGTAAGACAACGCATGCGCAGAAAGGGATTAATTTATGTTTGCCACAATATCATAAGATAGATTCAAGCATTCCACGTTTGGCTATAAATTGCCTTTTTGGTGTTCCTGGGTTTTTCTTTTTTATTGCGTATCGTAATAAAATGATGGATATTTACACAAAGAAACATGGTAAAATAAAAAAAAGATCAGCATACTTAAATTTGGAAAACTATTGAAAAGAAATGGAAAATAAAATGAAACACACACACACACACAACCTCTCTTCAGAATGAACAAAGAACAAAAAATGTCAAATTAATCTATGATAAGTAATCCAATTTTTTCACACCAAAATGACGCCTAATTCTACAAACACATACGTAGTAAGAAAAAAAAAATACAATACAGCTGCATATTGCTATCCCGTCGGGACAATTACTTGCCATCTACCGAACAGCATTTTTCGTCCTTTTTACGCATGCGCTGCCTATTGGCCGTCTTATTACTGGCCGATTGTGAATTCGACATCAGGGAACTTTATTCCGCCAAATGGCAACTTTAATTAAACATTGCAACAAACAGACGGCTCTGCAAAATAGGAAAAACAAAACCCGTAATGAAAATGTTCCAAGGAATGTTGCAAAAAATTAAAACAAGGATGTTTTCAATGCAACCCATTTGCAACAATAAATGTGCAATTTCAAAATTTCAGTACATCAAGGAGTAAGTTAAAAAATTATTATAAAATTGCTTTCAAGCATGAAACAATGCAAGATAAACAGAAGTACTATATTAAATTTCCCATACCTTTCTTTTGGTTCTCTGACACAGCTTACTGCCAACCTCTCTGTACATGTATTTACTCCAAGTCATTCCATGCAGCAATATTATAGGAGCAAGGTCCTGACGCGTGTCGTTATACTCATAAACATCGTAGGCCAATTCGATTGTCTCCATTTCTGTCTGTAAAATCAAACAATAAGTTGAGTAATTAAATTCAAGTTATTGTAGGAAAGCACGTTTCAAGTCAGAATATTTGAAACCATGATTCCAAACTCTAGCAAGGTAATAAAGCTATGTTTTGAAACCTTTGAAATACTACAGATTTTCCAATACCGTAAGAGAAATTAATGCATAAAAATATCTTGAATTAAACTATAATATTAAAGTTTTATTTAGTTACAAATTAAATGAATATTTCTGGCTATCGGTTCGGAATATTTCATTTTTACTTTCTAGTATAGAAAAGGTATAGTAGTCGTCAAAAATTTCGAAATCGCGATTTTGACGAATTTTTCTTTTTTATACCTCCCTGAGTTTGGAAAATGTTTGTCTATCTGTGACAAAGATAACTGAAATACTTTTTGAGCTAAATGTTTGAAATTTGGTATAAGATCCTTACTCCAAATTTGTAGATTACTGTCAAATTTTGAGCAAAATATGTTCTGTTGTGTTGTTTCTAATGGCACTTGTCCTAGACAAGCCCACTGACTTTAAGAAGGATTACGTCAAGGGTAAGTGTTTTGTTTTTACAGTGGCGCCATCTAGAACCACGAGAACGATTTATCTACACACACGTCACAACACTTTTTTCGGGGCTGACTTCATTCACACATTTTATTCACTCAACCACAGATCGTAACTTAAACCTGAATCAGAGAACGATCATCCCTGTTCCAGTACCCCCAGTGGTATTACTCTCGACGTGGAGGACTCTGTGACCACGACAGATTTATACGCGCATCAGTCACCCCCCTCACGAGGAGTCTTTGGCCGGCGGGGTTCGAACACGCAACCCAAGAGATGCGAATCCAACGCCCTACCAACCAGGATATCCCGACCTCAAATATGTTCTAAAGAAGTCTTTCTGTCTTGTTGTTCGAATAAGTTAACGCCATAATTACAAAACAAAGAGAACTAAATCCAGTACGCATATAGTACGATTAGATCCAGTACGCATATTTAACATCGATAGTGTAGACAGACACCTGTCAAACTTTGAGCCAAATCCAATTACGGTCGTTTGCACTTCCAGAAACATGTTAAATCGATAACTGAAAAACGTAATGACTTAAATATATCAAATTAGGTATGGAATTTTGTGACTACAAGTAAAGTTTTGTGTCAAATTTTTGTTTCAGTCGGTTGATAAAAACATGTCTAAAACATAAATTTGATTTTTGGCTATTATTAACTTTAAGCATGGGATTAATCGCCAAATAACTCGCCAAGGATAACACGATAGATTCCGTGCAAATGCTAAATTCAAGCTCAAGATTGATATTTCGTAATTACTGAACGTCAATGCAAAGCGTTTTCTGAGATAACACTGTTTTTAGAAATTATGCGAGTAAGCTTTGGAAAGATCACTACCGCTGGTTCTTCTATAATTTCATATTTAAATATCATCCTTTGACAGCGAGAAAAAACTTCTGTTGAGTGATTGCGGATAATTTTTGGGGCCGAAATTATGGATCAATAGCTGATATGTCTTGTTGGTAAAAACAAATCTCCGTTCGATATAATAACGAAAAAAATATTTGTATATAAAATTGTATGTCCATTTATTTGATTATTTATTTGTTCGAACCTCATAGTAGAATTCCTCACCTGTTGACAGATTCGAACAAAATTTGGTACCAATGTTCCTTTGCACCTAGAAGGATTAAAAATTTTCTAATTCCACTTAAAAGAGGTAAAAAAGAGAGGTAGAATGATTTCACATTTTCCCACCATAACTTTAGGACAGATCATTTTACAAAAATTATTTTTACACGATCTTAATTTATATATATAAAAAATATTTTATTTCCAAATTTTCTTTCTCATTTTCATTTCTGTAAGACAATTTCTTTCATATTAATTAAATTTTCGATATTTTGTAAAATGCTATTCTTTATATTAGGGATGAACTATATCCTAAATATTTTATATGGTTAAATTTAGCCCCTTAAGATTTTTAGTCTACGTTCTTAAATTCAACCCCTAAAATATCTTAAAAGAATTGATTATAATATTACAAAAACTGTACGACATGAAATCATACATTTTTTCTTATTAATAAAGAGACAACAAATAAATTCAGGTGGAAACCTGAGTACAAAGAATGGTATAAAATATTTTAAAACCAAATTGTGAAACCAATTTATAAAAAGAATAACCTTTCTATGTTTTTCAAAATAAAAATTAAAAAATTGTTGAATATACTTTTATATTTATATCTAACAAATTTGTCATATTTTTTGGAGAGTCGAATTTGTAAAAATAACATTTTTGTTGATTAACATTATTAAAAATCGTGTGTCGATTAACATAATTTACTAGAAAAATCCACATATCATTGGCCCAAACATATTGAATGTTAGCGAAGTCAAAATCACGATAAATTAGTTCCTTTCATTTTTCCGTTCTCTTATTACTTTTATGGGGCTTTTATCCTTATTTAAACAAAAACAAAAAAATCTTATACTCGATGCAGTTTTCCTTAAAATTTCTTGATTTCTGAGAAATAATTGAAATGATTCAGGGAAATAGTAATGAATTATAAAACTAATTAAATCCATTTGCGATTCATAATTAATTATTAGAGAAAAGCAATATTTTCTTATCAACTACATTCAGAAATCAAATTATGTTTAAACTTTTTCTGCATATTCATCTAATACCATGAATTTTAAAGAATTTTTTTAAAAAATCCTCTAAAATAGTTATATTTTTGAATATTTGCATAAAACAAATTAAAAAAACCTCTATGAAACCAAAGTATACCGGTTAAGTGAATAATTTTTTTTTTAATTCTGAAAAAGGCCTTTTTTTAGCAAAAAGAGGTTTAAAGCAAAAATCTTCTGGTTTAGAAGTTTATAAAATGATTTACTTAAAATTTTGCAGACAGCTTAAGAAATATATTGTGTAGCTCTTGAACTAAAAAATAAACTGCATTTTTATCATTCTTTAAATAATAGGGTTCGATTGTTCAACAACATGAAATTTAACTTTTTTTTCACACTCTGAAGCATTATAACAACTATAAAACATTTCTAAATAAATAGATTTCTTATTTTTTTTAAGAACTACAGAAATGAAATTCTTTTGTTCAGGAACAAGGAAATTATTATACCAAATTTGAACAAAATATATATATATATAGGGTGTTGCCAAATTCGACCGACAAATTCAGAGGGGTGTTAGTAGGCATAAGGAAGATAAAGAATCACCATAGAACATAGTCCCAAATGACATTTAATAGTTGAAAATCCGAAGTGGAGTCCGAGAAATGTTTCAAACTGTAAAAAATTAATAAAAAAAATAACAAATACCATTTTAACTATAATTTTTTTAAATGAAGGCACATTCTTAAAAGTTTTTTTTTTTTTTTTTTATGTTTTTAAAAATGCGGATTTGATGATTAAGGGGGTCGTAAATTATTGAAAACGAAAAAGTAGTTTAGAACACATATTTGCAAAAATATTAAAACTTGAAGAAAAATAAAAGCTTGAAAATGTAAGGAATTTTATATTCTATAATTTGATATAATAGTGTAGTGTGAGAACTGGAGAGTTTTAAAGATATTCAAGAAAAACTAACATGGCAACCAGAAAACATCGTTGCAACATCAGTACCGATGTTCGCAGAGAGCGTTGTCAAATTCGAAAGGCAAATTCAGAGAAAAGATAGTAGATGAGAAATTCCCAGAAAACATAAGGTCTCAGATAACGTTTATTCAGTGAAAAGCACAAAAACAGACGTCGAAAAGACAATGTCAGGCAAAGAGAATGGGCCTATGAATGCGAGGATTAGGAACAAAATAATCGAGAAGAAACCTTCTCGTATGTAAATTTTTCATGCTTTCGAGAAAAATAAAAGTAACGAACAAGTATTCATTAATGAGCATTGCAGAAGTGATGACCGTTAAACTTCATTCGCAAAAAACAATTCAGATTTCACGAATGTAACTAAAACGTGCTGGTGCTCCATCAAGCATTAACGAAATATTCTGGAGTACAATTGTCGGTGTTCCCTGCAGTAAATCCGGAAGAACATGCTGGAAGAAAACAAGGTACTTTGTGCCGCTGAGGCTTTCGGGCAGAAGATACGGTCCGAATAGATGACTCTGTCCAGATTTTAATATCAAACTTGCGTTGTACGTTCGACGAGATTGTGATGTAGGGTTTTCGAATGACCAAATATTCGCATTGTATGTATTGAAGACACCTTCTCTCATAAAGCTGGTTCATTAGAAAAAATAAATGAATTAGAATAGCGGATGAAGGAATTTTAATTTCATCATTTCAAATTTTTAGGGAAAAGTAATCAATATTGAAAAATTTCGGTTTGCACATTGAAAAAAAGTATTTGTGATTTACCGCAATCGAGTAGAAAGTAGTTAATGGCAATAAAATGTGAATTGCAAAAATTTAGATTAATGGAATTTGGCTTCAGATAATTGTTTTCATTAAGAATGACGGTGAAAAATCGCATGATTTATGTAGTACATAGATAATCTTGCTATTTTCTATAATAATGAAGAAATGTATGTTTTTTATAATAATAATATAAATTTATTTCGAATGTCTCTGAAAGGGCTCTACGATTTGGATTAAAATGTATATTTATTGAGTTGTTCGGAAAGTAATTTCGTTTTTTTTTTTTTTTTTTTTGTGGAAATGAAAGACAATTTTCGTATAATAAATAAATAGTTTATTAAATTATATATTGGCCGCTCTGGTCCAACACCTTTTGCCATCTTTCTGGTAGTAGCATCATTCCACGATCATTAAAGTTTTGGTCTTTGCTGCCAAAAAACGGATCGAGGTGGTTTTTGACCTCCTCATTGGAGGTAAAGGTTTTACCGTCTAAAAAATTGAGCGAACCAGTTCTGGCACTGGCGTACTGTCAACACACCTTCTCCATACACATCGGTCCATTTCTTTTCGGCTTGAACTGCATTTTTACCCTTTCTGTAGTAAAATAGTAAGATATGTCGAAAATGCTGCTTATCGCTCTCCATATTTAAAAGGGCACCAACCAAAAACTACTGCGTAGAATTAATTGGATTTTTTCACACACAAGCCTTGCTATATGAGCTCTCAAAGCATGTAAAAATGATACGGCTTAAATGTGAAGTTGGGTGCAAAAAAATACAATTAAATCCTCTGTCGGCAAAAAACGAAATTACTTTCCGAACAACCCAATAGATAAGGTTTTGCTTTTTAAATTTATCTAGTACCTTTCCGTGATTTGACACAGGAAATAAACAAAATTTGACTATGTATTCCTTATTGGTTAAACATAATCTAGAAAAATAAAAAAATGCCCAAAACGCCTATTGTAAAAAAGGAAAAGAGTTTTCCTACTATTAATGAGTGGTTTGATTTTACTATGTATCATAAATTAATTGGTAATCTTTTATGTTCAGTTAATAAATAGAACGTGCCCTGATATATCATTTATAATAACTTATTTCACAAAATTTAATCATAAATTAGAGAAAAAAAACGAATTATAATTAAACTGAAAGAAAAATAAAATATTTAATGAGCACAAAAGAAAAAAGCGATTGTTTTATGACAGCAAATTTGTTTTCTGCATCTAGTTTTAATGCCAGTTAGAAAAGTGAGGAAAATGATAAATCATTTTCTGAGGCAATATATTAGATAGTTTTATTAAATTCTGGAATAACATTATTACATAATTCATTAATTTCCTGGAAATGTAAAATGCATGTTGAACAGTGTTATTTTCTCAACATGTAAAGCAGAATAATATGGAATGTTTAAAATTCGTAAAGACATTATTTGGTTGTAAATTTATTAACTGAGTAAATTCAAATAATATATAGATGATGCTGTAAGAACTTTAAAACCTCTAATATTTGAAACTTTTTATGATTTCATTTGATAACCGAAACCCTTCCGAACATTTTAAGATGTGTCACATGCATGTACATTAATTAGTTTAAAAGATATAATCAGAAACGTGAAGCTCACTGTTGACTTTTCAATCATAAATGTGAAGGTAGGGTTTACACAAAAACCGGTTTTCAAATTCCATATTTCAAAAAAAAAAAAAAAAAAAAGCGGTTTTAGCCGGTTTTCGAATTTTTGTCAAAAAAATAAAATAGGGAAAAATAAGTTATATAAGTTATTTAAGTTATATAAAATAAAAAATGAAATCAATATCAAATTCAATAAAATTAAAGATTACATATACATATTACTTACTCAAATTAACGAAAACTTAAACAAAATTTTGAATAATATTTATATTGTTTTCACTACTTTTTTCCTAAGAAAATAGGATTTTAAAAAACATAAAATATCGACTGAACGGGGGCTAAGTCTTATTTTGGACACAATATTGCCTGAAATTGAAAATACTCGCTTACTAACTACTGAGCTTGTTTTATAGTTTTCATGGCATCAAATAACAAATCTAAGATTTTTGTTCTTTTATTTGTTGCCTCAAATAATGAAAATTAAGCTTTCAGTGTCTTTGTATTTGTAAGCTTTTCTTCAGTGTCTTCAAGAAATTTAAGAATTGATTTTTCCATGTCTTTTAAAAAAAAACATTACTCTGATGAGTAGTTTCTTCGATTTGCTCTTCATCAGTATCGGTTTCCACATAAGAATTTGGAAATATTCTTGACAGTATCTTTCCAGATAACTTTATAATTTCGATTTTTGAAACTAAAGAAAGTACACTAGATTTCTTCGCTGAACTAGAAACGTTTTGTGGATTTTGCAAATACAGCAAAAAAGTTGCTGATTCTACTTGTCTTCTTTTTTTTGAATTCGTTATTCTAAAGCATATAATTATTTCAAACTTATTTCTGTGCTTAAATTTTTTAGTTCATTTAACAGAAATTCAAATATACCTTCACTTGTTAATAAATTCGCATCTCGTCGCCTTAAGCCCTCAGCTGCTAGATAAATCGGTCTCAACCGTTTTTTTTTTTTTTTTTTTTAAGAATTGGAATATCCAGGCGTTCCGGAAAACCAGTTTCCTTACTTTAAAAACCGATTTTCGAATGTGACAAATTTACTTTTAAAAAAACGATTTTTTAAAACCAGGTTTGAAAAATCGTCGGATCCTACCTGATGATCAGCGGTTTTGATTGGGGTAATCGCGAATAGAAAAGTTTAATAAAGGATTTTTTTTTTTTTTTTACTTTGAAGTCATTTTTTTTAATACAACATTTTCAAAGTTTGCCCGCAGAATTAAACAAAAATGGTTCATCGTATCAATATGAAATTTCCCAGATATGCTTATATGCATAATAAAAAAGAATCAAGCAAAAACCAAAGTATTATTAGGTATACCAAAAATGCTTTTTTTAAAGCGTTATCCTGTTTTAATAACATAAAATGTTAAATAACTCCAGTAAATCTATTGAAATATTTTTCTCTTTGAATGATTATCAAGTTATGTTCTTTAGGAATAAAATTGGTGTAACGTTTGTTGATATAAGTAACTTATTTTCTGAAAAATTTTACGCTCACCCAAATTCTGCCCGACAATTTATTCAGAATATGATTTTCACATATGTTTTAATTAATTAATAAGAATTATTTCACTGACCTAAAAATTCATAATTATAAAGTTAAATGTCTCATAAAACAGTGGTAAACAATCTATTAAGTGTAAAAAATTTTTCTTTAGGGAGAGTCGCATTTGACAAACTTTCGAGGTCTGATTTCGCTGTTCAAGGTCTTATAGCCCTTTTAAATTATGATAATTAAGTAGATATTCAATGAATTAAATACTCTAGGTATTCGAATAAATTGTGGTGAAGGCTTATAAGCCAGTTAACAACTACGCTACCCGAGCAATTGCTTTTGTATCATGGTCATGTTACTGGACTGCGAACGACAAGGTTTCAAGTTCTATCCTCGCTCAATCCAATTCGCCACATTGGGGACCCGGACGTGATTTGAATAAAGCTTTCACCACAAAATCAAGGCATATGAAATTGCGTTTCCGTTTTATGAAAGATTTTATGGAAGTTGATGTTATTAAAATAGAATATGTTAAAAAAAAAAACATAACCAAGATCATGCTAAAAAACAACATAAAAATGTTTCAAAAAGGCAACTTACTAAAAAATTTGAAAGATTCTATTCTTCAATTATTGCGGAACTCAGAAGATATACTTCATCACTATCTTCATTGATCGATTTCTTGAAAAATGATTTTCGAATTCCATCTCACCAGAGAGAGATAATAACGAGAGAAAAAAGAAATGACTAATCTAAAAGAAGGAAAACAAAATTCATTTCGTGTTGTGAAGTGCGAGGAACATTAACCTTTCTTTAGACGCGGCTAATTTACAGCCCCGCAATGACGCTCAGGCAATTTTTTCTTCCAACTTGTTTTTGCTATTACAAAAACAAGTTGTTCCTTCCCTATTCATCGAATTTTGTAAGCCTCGTATAATTTTGCCACGTATAATTATGGATACACTTAAATTCTACTTCGTTCATTCGTAATGAATTGTTTCCTCTTACCCAGTATACAGGTTAATCAACAATTGTGTTTCTTGGTTCTTAATTCTTTTCCCATCATTTTGAATTTCGCTTACGAATGTCGATCTCTGGAGAATTTTAGTGTAGGGAAATAACCTTATAAAGATACCCTCAATTATAATTTTTTTTTGGGGGGGGGGGATATTCCATAATTTTTAAATATAATATTTAATATTTCACTTACCTAACTTATCTAATCCGATATTCAGGAGCAAGTTTAAAGGTCTGTTTTAATAGCTAATCCAACAATTTAAAGCAATAACCATACTGTTATGTATTTTTCTTTGACAAAATATTAGGGTGCCCCAAAAGTATCTTTCTCATCACGTTTTTAAAAAGGCTTGTCACTGGAGACGAAACTAGGATTTTGTATAAAAATGTGCAAAGAAAACGCACTTGATGTAAGGACAATAGACCTTCAACTGTCGCAAAGCCGGGAATACACCCCAAAAAAGTTCTTTTGTCCATTTGATGGGATTGGAAAGGCGTCATTCTCTACGAGCTCCTTCCTCAAGGTAAAACAATAAATTCTGTGAAACACTGTCATGAACTGAATCAATTAAAAGTTGCCATAGCAAAAAAAGAAAAAAAAGTCAGAATTAATGAATCGACGATGCGTTGTTTTTCATCATGATAATGCGAGACCACATATTGCATTCGTGTAAGAGACACTCTCACAATTTGATTAGGATGTTTTGCCGCATCCTGCATTCTCTCCAGATCTCGTTCCATCTGATTATTTCTTATTTATGTCCTTAGAAAATTCTCTTCGCAATGAGCGCTTTAAATCCATCAGCGAAATAAAAGCGCACCTCGAGGTTTATTTGCTGTCCAAAACCCAACAATTTTGGAAAGGAGGCATAATGAGACTTCCTGAGAGAGGAAAGAAGGTAATATAGCAAAAGGATTCTTATATAGCAAAATAAATAATATTGTTACGAAATTTTCTTTACCGGGGTTCGTTTGGATAGTGGAAGTGATAATTGTGGAGAACGCTCAATTAGCAGGCAGAAGTAGAATAAAAACAACGACGTTTATTTACACGAAGACACACAGGACAGCACAAAAGCGACAACTATATACAGCACAGAAGACGATTATCTTCACCCGAGACGTGTAGCATACAACAGCATACACAGCAGCATACAACCAGAACCTACTGCAGACAGTAGCGCACAGCTCAGTTCAGCACGAGTTTGACTCAGTCGCTTCCGACTACTCCGTCTTCTACTTCTCCGACTCGGATAACTGACTTGACTTCGCTGCTCTCGAACTCGGACTACTGGCTTTTCCGCTCCGTCTTCGGACTACTCCGTCGTCTTCGACTACTGGCTTCGTCGTCCCGTCCTCGGACTTGACTTGCCTGCTCTGGCAGCTGTGGATCCTTTTATAGGTCTCAGGAGGCGGGGCTAGAAGCCTCTCAACCAATCAGGAACGTTCGAGGCGTATATCGGTTCCCACTGGACGGATCGGGAAAATTCTCGAAGTTTCGGGTATTATCTATTTTGGCGCCAAAGTCGCCAAGTTTGCCGCCAAGCTCTGGGACCTCCGACGCGCTAGTCCCATTCAGATGACTGTAAAACTTTCTTTCCAATGATGGAACAAACTACGCTGGGAAGCCGAATTGCAGGTTTGTAACAATATCTTAAACAGCAAATATTGTATATTCATTTCATATTGGAAATAGGAAAGAAACTTATGGAACACCCTAATACAATTCGATTGGACTATAAATTAGTAATTAGATCTTTATTACTTTCTCGTAAATGTAGTAGAGAGAAAGTATAGAAATCGTTCAAATTTGAAGATATTTTAACGAACATCCAAGTTTTAAACAACCCTGAATTGGAAAAATGCATTCTGTCTGTGACAAACGCTTTGTGTTAGACGCATAAACTTTTGTAATTGGTTTTTACTCCACATTTGTAGATTTCTGTCAAAGTTTGAGCAAAATCCATTCCGAGGAAGTCTGTCTGTTTCGTTGTTCGAATATAATTTAGCACGAGAACTACAATATGAAGAGAGCTAGATATATAAGATTCGGTACACAGAATGACCGTGTATTGGGCAGATATCTATCAAATTTTGAGCCAAACATACTGACTAGTGGTCGGGAACCTATTGAAATGGAAGGGCCAAAAGCAACAGTTTACAAAAAAATTTCAGTTTTTAAAGAGCCACTAAAAGTTTTCGATTTAATTTTATAGTATTTGCTTATATATATTTGGTTTTTTTTAATTTAAATAAACGGCTTTAAATACAGAATAAGCTTTAATAACTCCTGAAAATATTACAGTACAGACTTGTATTTTACATCAATTTAAAACTTAAATGATTACCTTTTTTTAAGACTAATTTTATTAAGTTTCTTGTGTTTGATAAATTTTAAAAATTGTATTTTGCATAATTTTTAATTATAAGTTTCAATCTTTCCTCCAATATTTAATCGGGCCTCGGTGGCCTGGTGGTAAGGTCTCGGCTTGTGAGCCATAGGGTTTCAAGTTCGAGACCCGAATCCACCGAAGAACCGTCGTGTAAGGGAGTCTGTTGCACGCTCAATCCCTCATGCCAAATTTCCTCCCGCTGGTGTGGCGTGGAGAGGGGGGTGCTAGCTCAACTGTCGTCCTCGTCATCTGACCACGGTTCAAAATGACGAGGTCCGTACCAAAATAGCCCTAGTGTTGCTTGACAACTGGGCGTTAATATAACTAATCTAAACTAAACCAATATTTTATCACGTTATTTTCTTCCATTATATACATTTGAGGAAGAAAATTTTTTCCTTGTAATTGCGCAGTTTAAACCAGTTATTAACATATAATGTAACATAAAATTGGAATTAGTTTACCGAAACATTTAAGTTTCCTGTTGCCTTTTTTAATTGCTCGTATACGTAGTACATAGAAATAAAATCATCAAAAAATTAGAACTCGAGATTTTGACGAATTTCCACGTTTTAAAATCTCCCCGAGTTCGAAAAACACATTTTTGGAAAATGTCCATCCTTCTGTCTGTCTTTGACAAAGTTAACTCAAAAAGACTGAGGTAGACGACTGAAATTTACTATATTCACAGATTTTTATCAAATTTTTAGTACAGTCTGTTCAGAGGAAGTCCGTCTGTCCAAATTTAATTTAAAGCGATAATTACAAAAAGAAGAGAGCTAGATAGATAAAATTCGGTACACAGGTTTAACATCTTTAGAGTAGACACATATTTCAGTTCGAGCCAAATCCAACAAAATATTGACCGTCTATCGGTCTGTATTTTTAGAAACATGTAACCGCGATAATTCAAAAAAGTAATGATTTAAATATATCAAATTTGGTACAGGATTTTGTGACTACAAGTGAAATTTTGTATCAAATATTTGAGTTAATTGGTTGAGAAAAACTTGTCTTAAGTTCATATTCGATTTTCGGATAATACTAACCGCACACCAGGGATTATTCGCCAAGAGATCACACGATAGATTCGGTAAAAAATCCAAAATTTACGCAAAAGGTTAATAATTCTATAACTATTGCTTGCCAGTGTCATAGAAGGCGTTCTCTGGAATAACAAATTTATTAGAGAGTATGCGAGAAAGTTTCGGGGTGACTACTCGCCGCTGCTTTTGTTGTAATATTTGGAGCTGCGATTCTTAAATCCATCCCACTAAATGATTAAATCGAATTTATATACATCTTCTTTTATTAACATTCTTTTCATTAAAATGATCTCTGCTATGTACATTTAGTTGTTTAGAAAAACTTTAGATAGGCTAGATAAAATGTTTGTTTTAAAAAAAACTTTTCAGAAATGTTGCGATTAAGTTACAAATAACTTACTTTCATTTTCATAATAGCACTGTCTCTCGTATTTTATTCTATTATGATGCAATAAATCTTCTAGACTACTTTCAGTTAATTGCTTGTCTTGACACCTTATCATACATTTATTTAACAAAACTCATCTTGGATTGCTGCCTTATAGATATACATTAGATTAATCAAATTAGATATATATTAATCTACAAATTAGTTGCATTAACACTTTCGCTACAATGAATCCTGACTGTGATTCAGACTATTATCTAATAGGAGGCTTACTTCTTTATCATTCTCTTAATTATAGCAAGGAGAATGCCTAATTAGATAATAGCGGGGAATAAGTGATTCCCAGAATAAATAATGTGTAACACAAAGAGATAGAAATTGAGCTAAGCGTGTTCTACTCGCATCACATTCTACACATGAATGAAAACTTTTGGTGTCACCCCAATATGAGTGACACGTTACTCAATGTGTTAGGTTTGGTTTAGTTATATTAACGTCCCTTTTTGAAGCAACACTTGGGCTATTTTGGGACGGACCTCGTAATTTTGAACCGCGGTCAGATGACAATACTCAATGTGTTAATTTCTTAAATAAATATGTATACAACAGCCGACTCTCTTAAACGTCTTAATTCTCCCAGTTTGCTTCTTGATTAGATAGGGCCGCGGTGGCCTGGTGGTAAAGTCTCGGCTTCGGAACCGGAGGGTTTTAGGTTCGAGATCCGATTCCACCAAAGAACCGTCGTGTGAGAGAGTATGGTGCACGTTAAACGTCCTCCCGCTCGTGTGGTGAGAGGGATATTAGCTCAGGTGCCGTCCTGTCATCTGACCGCGGTTCAAAATCACGAGGTCCTTCCCAAAATAGCCCTAGTGTTGCTTTAAAACGGGACATTATTATAACTAAACTAAACTAATCTTATCAGATATCCTCCACATTAGGGCATGACGTCTTAATATACTTAAAATAAGCCACAAAAGGAAAATAAAATAACAATACATTTTCTTCCGTAGATAAACAGCTCACTCCCATCATTTCTGTTCTAAAGGATGTCCCAAAATTAACGCAAGATTTGAATTTTCCACCATTCGTGTAACCAACCATTCGCAACCCTATTAAAAAAATTACACACATTTGACATTTGATAGTTTAGGATTAGTAAAAATGGAGGTTTACACGATAGAACAATGTGTTAACGCAAGATTTGAATTCAATAAAAAGCATGGTCCCCCCCCTCAAAATTGTTATATTTTTATTGCATCATCAAGTACACAGTATAGGACAGTGTATGGAATAGCAAATGGCCTCCACGGCGTTCCTGGCACATACTAACTCTTTTGTCGAAATTTTCCATGACCATTTTGCTTAAATGTAGCTGAATTTCACTGATGCCGCGTTGCGTTTCCTCCTTCAAGGCGCGTGTGCTTTTTGGCATATAGACCTTTGACTTCAAATAACCCCATAAAAAGAAATTAATGAATCACACGTTCTGGAGGCCAATTCTCAAAATGTGGCCACCAGACTTTCATTATTTTTGAAATATTGTTCAACAATGAAAACACGTTATTCTATCTTATAACGCCCCATTTTTACTAATCCTAAACTAATAGCTGTCAAAAAAATTTTTTATAGGGTTGCCAACACTCTACTACACGAATGGCGGCCAATGCAAATGTTGCGCTACGTTTGTCACACCCTTTATAATTAACGGTAAGGTTCTCCTCGAAGCTTTATCGCATTCTCTTTAATTAAGATTTATACCCCCCCCCCCCCCTAAAATTATAAATCTTGGATAAGGATGAAAATACTTGCGAAAAATAGTTACAAAATATAGATTGTTTTAATTATATGGAATTTATGGTGTGCATATATATTTTGAACGCCTTTTGCCAACCGAATGAAATCAAAATGTGACACGAAACTGCAATTGTAGTAACACATTAACATAAAAAATTTCATTAATTTAGGCTTTTCCGTTTATGAGTTATTGCATTTTCGTGAATGCGAAGATATAGATAAAAAGACGTTCAACTTTCTGACAAATGTGATTCAAAATTTGATAAGCATTTGTTTATTAGATGCTAATTATGTGTGTCAAATGCTACCTAACTGACTCTTTGCATTTTGGAATTACCGAGTTCACTTATAATCGAACAGCTCCTCATTCCATTTTTTTGACGAAATAAACACTTCCTGACCCATGTTTAAAAACGCGGAAGGTTTCCAAAACGAAGACGATGATGATGTCACATCCGTGTTACAACGGAAAGAAAGGTGCATTAGCTTCTGAGAGTAAAGACGCCTGAATACCCGAGGGCAGAAGTCTGACTTCTAGCTCGTATGAAGATGGCACTCGCACAGCCACTTTTTACAGGGGGGCTCTTTCATACATCTCACATATAGAACACAGGAAGAAGAACAACCATGCCCGAACCAGGACTCGAACCTGGGACGCCCAGATCACAGGGAAGAAACGCTACCCTTAAGACAGGACGCCGGCCAAAAACAAAGATGAATAGCACATACATATACATTCCAAATAAATTTTCTAAACAAAGACGTCCGTAGAAGAAAAAACAAACTGTTTTTTAAAAATAATACTTACTACGGATTTCTTTTCAAATATAAGCATGTGCTTTTAATTGCACAAATTTAAATTCCATTCTAAGTCCTTTTAAGAAGTCATTTATTTATTTTTCAAAGAAAAAAAGCAATTACAAAATCATAATGTACAACAACAACAAATACAACATAAAACAAAGTATATTAAAAAGGCATGTAAAATTTTTTTTAAAAAGTAGCAATTTTATCAAACAAATGAAATACAGAAAAGAAACACTTAAATTATAGTCTTTAAGAATTATCATACAGTGCATGCTATCAAAAAGCAAGATTCGAAGTGTGAAAGTAGGGGGGGGACCCCCACTTTAAAGGCAAGTCAAAAAAATTTCCGCTGGAAACAGTTTAATTAATAGTTAGTTTTGAATAATTGGTAAAAAATGCTAAGAGCTGAACAAAGATACTTCTGAATAAGGTTCTCTGACTTGGTGATGCATTTCATTTATTAGCTTTTGCGTTCCGAAAAAGAAGAGGGTTTAGGGTCGAGTCAGGTCGGCTTTAGGAATGCGAATTGCAATATTTTAGGGGGGGTGGGGTGGTGAGAGAAGCGATTTGTCAATACTTTACTTTTTAATAAGTAAACAACAAGCTTTTCTCAAGTCCTTTCTTGGATACAAACTGAATACAGCATAATCAGCGCTTCGTATTATAGAGAAGAAAATCGTGTATCCATTCCGGAAGTCTTTCTTTTTATCTATTAGTGCCAAATATGAATAAAAACTGATAATAAGACGACGTACCAAGTTTTCATTAATCTGGTTTATAGTATTTGAGATCGCTTTTGCGTATCAACGAATATATACTAAAGCTGAGAAGTCTAAAACATTTCCCTGTTTATAAAATTATGTATATTTTGCATATGAGAACATATGACATTAAAAGAAATCTCGAAGAATCTTAATATAAATTTTGCACTCTCGGATAATGATCCCCGCGAACCGGCTTGGCTCTTTCGCCTTAGTATGCCAATGAATTGACAGCAGCATATATATATGTTACAGTGAATCCAAAATCGGTAAAAATCCGAATTTACAAGGTAAAACGCGATTTAACAAACAGCATTAAGGAGAATCCGTTTTACTAGTTTTTTTTTCTCCTTTTTTTTACTGATTTGTTGCATCTAACCAAAATTATTGTATTAAACTATACTTAGTAAAACTGCATCTGAGGAAAGAACTTATCATTGAAGAAATATATATATATATAATTATTTTTTTTAATTTTACTTTATTTACTTTTTAATCTATATTTTACTATGCTTATTTATTTTTATTATTACACAAGCAACAAATCTAGATATATACAGTTGTAACTGGACAAAACCCAAAAAACCCAGTTCTTCAGTTAGAGCGCGTTTTCCCTAGCTGATTCGGGTTCTCCCTAAAGCTGTCAATTAAAACGCGTTTCACCTAGTTAATTCGCGTTTAGACTGATTTCGGGTTTTTACTGTAACATATACACCGTTCTGCCATGGGGCCTAATTTGCTCAAGACCGTAACCGGATTGGTTGATCGACTTCATGGCATACTGCATTTACATAGAAAAGAGATGTAAAACTCTTAGAAGGGCACTCTTCTCCATATTCGGAGTAGAACTTCCGATTTATCGGGCTATTATATCTTCTAAACACAGCAAATGAAAGACGGTTCAACATCCCTTGATGCATATTACCAGCGGTACAGTCATAATTCTTTGACAGAACGAAGAGAAATGGGCTATTAAATCTTAATCCCGTGACCGCCATATCAAAAACTTAATGCATACGGAGTCAGCAGCCAAACCTTCTCATTGAAATTAATTTTCATCTTAAAATGTGAAATTTTTTTGACTTGCCTCGGAAAAATTAATATTTAAGATCAAAATTCACACTTCTGGAGTTCATATGGGCAATGAAATGTCTTTGGAGATGATACTTCCTTCTAAATCTCTGCCCACATTGCGGGCAAGAGAAAGGTCGCTCGCCAGTGTGAGTTCTCACATGGCACTTGATATTGCCAGCAAGAGGGCTGCGATATTGGCAAACCAGACAACAGTACACAGAATGACCTTCAGTTACCTGCACTCTGTACAAAACTTGGCATTCGCTGTCGTCGAGCTCTGTTGAAAAGCAAAAAAAGAAAAAGGATAAAGGGTATTTTTTTTTTCATGGATTTCATGGCAAAAGTCTCTTTAAACATGTCAGTTTTCAAAACTGCATAGTAAAAAAGAAAGAAACCAATGATTTATGACAACTAGAGACAATATTATGAGCTTTATTTTTGCAAGTGAAATATTTTTCTAAAATTCTACGACTAACAAAAGATTTTCATTACCATATATTATGATCTCTCAACTGAAACAATGGATCCAACTATGCTGATTACAATAAACAGTTTAAAATATCAGCCCTGAACCATAAATAATTAAAAGGGAATTCATCTTTTGAAATTCTAGACTAGTAATAGCTTAAACTCAAACAAAAACTTTTTTAGAGTCGAATTCTTCGTCTTTTTCATGGTGAAGTCTGCATTATCTTAATCTTTTGTATTTTTTAGTTCCCCTTTAACATTTATTTATATAAAGGACATGCTTCTTCTTCTTCTTCACGAGCACAACAGCTCCTTGCAGATCTTGGCTGCCTCATCCACGCGCAATTTCCAGCACTTTTTATCCTCCGCAACTCCCCTCCAGTTCCTTATCCTCAGAACACTCAGATCTCTTTATACATCACCTATCCATCTAGTTGGAGGTCCTCCTGTGCCATAGGATTTTTAAAAGTGGATATTTTGAGGGCACTGTTTTCAGGGCTTTTCCAAATATGGCCGATCCATCTTAATTATTGTTCTGGGTTGTTATCTGTGGTTGCCTATAGAGTTTATATAATTCAAAACTGAATCTAGTTCGCCAACATCCTCTCTCTAGTACTAGGCCAAAGATAGTTCTAAAGATCTTTCTCTCGAATATGTCCAGAGAAAGCAAAGGACATACTTCCAGATTAATATATTTTCTTTTCTTATAAAAACACTGCAATACACTCCCGAGTATCCGGCCTAATGAGGCGGAAGGGCAGGCTGGGTAACAAAAAAGGCTGATAGGCCGGACATCTACTCCTTTCTGAGCTCCCCAATACCAGAAGGCAAAGTTTTTATACCAAAACTCACTGATATAATAAGTATTTAATCCTTCTTATGGAGTACTAAAGCCTCCATTTATCAAGCCACGTAGATTATGAATGGTAATATATAAACAATAACCGATAACGATCAATTTAAAACGGAAGGCTCAGTATTAGGAATTTATATATGTTTATATACTACATTACACATTTCAAGAATTTATCAGAGAAAACTGTTCGCATTTTAAGATAAGTTCTGTAATGCCTAACTTAAATGCCGGCAATGTAAACAATGTTTGAACGCCCTGCCTTCCTCATTCAATTACGATAAAAGGAAACTAGGCCGTATAATACGGAAGCCGGATAGTTGCGAACCGAATATTCGGGAGGGTACTGTATGAGAAAAATATAACAAATTTAATAAAACGGATTTTAAGAACATAAATGCACCAAAAAGTATTTTTTTTTTAATTTTCTACTTTTTAATTTTCAGCTTAAAGATAATTCATCTTTATAAATATTATGGAGTCTTGTAATCACCTTTTTTCACCATTTATATGGAACAATATTTACATACATTACTAATTAACTAATAAATGAGTTTTGAAATTATTAAAACAGTATATTGTCACTGAAAACAAATACGTGCACATGATTCCAAAACATACTCATCAGAAGTAAGAGGAAAAACTGACTACAAAATTCATTACTATAAACATGAAGCAAGTCAACTTAAATAAGAGTGCAAAAAAAAATTATTCAGAATTGCCACTCAAAACTTGAAAAAAGAACAATTCCCTACATTTTCCCTGTATAGTATAAGAGGAAGCACGCAAATAGCAATCATGTGCTAATTACAATAGGATAACAATATCCTGCTTGTTTTTATCAGTGGAAAAGGCAAAAAAAAAAAAAAAAGTAACAATTCAACATTACCTGAAATATTAATATATTAAATACATATTTATATTTATATACAGAAAAAAGTTATTTGTCTTTAAAATTGCCCAGAATTTTGAAAGACAAATTCACAAATCAAAAGGATATTGAAAATTTATTTCATGTTTTCTAATTTAGAATCTAAACATTTTTGCTATCATGATACTGTAGTGGATTGGTATGGGCGAGGATAGAACCTGGGACCTTGTGGTTCGTAGCCCAGTAACATGACCACAATACAAAAGCAATTGCTCGGGTAGCGTAGCTATTAACTGGTTTATAAGCTTTCATCACAATACAAACCATTTATCATATACAAACCATTTGTTATCATGATACAAAGCATTATAATGCTTTTTTTTTTTGCCAATTTACATATTTGAGTATCAATTTCTGCAGATTTTTCAGTCATTAATTACTTCTTTTTTTTTCCCCTTTAGAAATAATTTAATTTATAAAGCTGTTTTGTGTCTGTAAGATTCTTGTTTTTCCTGGACTTGTTTTCTGCTTCTCTAAAGCTTCATAATATTTTATATGCACTAATTTTGCATACTGTAGCAAATCTTTTGTGGTCGGAACATGTAAAACAATCCCAAAAAAGTTTATAACATCATACAGGATTCTTAGAACAGTTAAAGAATTTTCTTTCAGGGTTTCAACAAGCATACCCTTGCTGATACTAAGCTCACAGTCAACACACCACTTTCTTTTCCACTTATCAAAATCACATTGCCAAGTGACAATTCAATAACTATTGTTACGATTTCCCCACAACCAGAAAAAAATTTTGAATCTCAAAACATTAGAAACGAAATCATTTAAATGAATTTCTTCATCAAACGAATCAAGTTAGTCTTTCGATTCACTTTCTAAATTTTTTTTCAAGAAAATGTCAAATTTGATCTTTGCACCTTCTGAACAAGAACTGGAAATTTATGCTTTGGAATAAAGAAATAAACCAACTATTCACTTTTCGTGCAATACTGTACTATTTTTCAATAAATGTGAATTTAAACAACATACAACTTTTAAAATAGCAAAATTTTTGGACAGACATTCAGATATTTTTTCTTGTACTATTGTGGTGAACTTTATAAGCCAGATAACAGCTACGAGACGAATAATTGCTTTTGTCTTGTGGTCTTGTTACTCGGCTACGAACCACAAGGTCCCAGGTTCTATACTACCCAATGCTCACTTCCACATTTAGTGACCTCGGACGAAGAAACTTCAACCTTCGCACAGCTGTTGTAGTGCCATCTACCCACAGCAATCCAAAGTCGTCAGACTCACTTGTCACAACAGCAACCACTCACCCACACACGCTCGGAGCTACTCAAATGGGTACAGGCGCATTAGACTCAACAGCTAATAATCACCACTCACCAGCCATATCGTTCGTCTCACCTCCGACTCACTGGAGGGAGAGTACTGTGGTGAAAGCTTATAAGCCAGATAATAGCTACGAAACACTAGCAATTGCTTTTGTCTTGTGGTCTTGTTACTCGGCTATGAACCACAAAGTCCCAGGTTCTATTCTACCCAATGCTCACTTCCACACTATTCTTTACAAATATAAAACACTGTTAAAAAATATCCTTATTCAATTCCAATAGCTCCACTATTATTCAAATAGCTGTAGTTACTATTCCAATAATGATATTTTTTTTTCTGATATTTGAAAAGGTAAATGAACAGAGAAGGGATAAGATTCTGAGCAAATTATGCTTAGTTTTTTTTTTTTTTTTTTTTTTTTTCCTTGACTTGTTTTAAAAGATCTGCAATTTTAGATGAGGAAAAAAATTAATTCCTTGTGTTTTTTCTGGCAGCCTTGTTACTATTTTTAACAAAATTAGCATTGGTAGACATATTTTTGCAGCTACATTACAGATTAATGAGAAACAAAATGAAACAATTTATCCATATGAAAAACAAATGTCACAATACTGGTTCATTTAGTAATTTTCTTTTACAAAATGGACTAAATAAATACCAAATTCAAAAATTAACAAATTTTTTTAGTTATAAAGATCTTGGACTCACATAAAAATCTTTTTGAAAACCTCGCTTGAATTAAGACATAAAGGATATTTTTCATGATATGCCAAAATGAGGTAGTTATCTAAATATGTCTTCTCTCTGAAAAACATCTTTTAAATGAATTTTTCATTTCAGAAGGTTAAGTCATTTGTGTGATTGATATATAAACCAATAATCCTAAAATATCTGATAAGCAAATATAATAACCCAAAAAACTGATGAATTGTTCAATTCTACAAAATCAGAAACTTGCTTTTCAAAATTTTCAGACTTTATGCTGCTTTATCATATGCCGTTTCGCATGCTCTTTCCTGCTAAATCTTTGACCACACTGCGGACATGAAAAGGGCTTTTCACCTGTGTGAACTCTCACGTGACGTTGGATTTTATAAGATTCCGTGCTTTGAAATTTGCAGACAGCACAACAGTACACAGGACGCTTATCACCCATCAATGCTTGGTACAAAACCCCGCATTCATTGTCTTCTTTGCCTGAAAAAAAAATTACATAGCATTTTTTATATAAAGCATGTGAATAAATCCATTTGTCATTATCTACATAGGTAGTCTGCCATATTATATGACAGACTGCCAATCTTTGATATATATATATATATAACACCCTTAATATGATATAACACTCCCAGGAAAAGCAATCATTCAATGGTTGACACCCATAAGAACAGACAATAGAAATTTTGATGTATGGTTTACTCATTAGATAAAGCAGATTATGCTCTCTAAATATGCCACTAATTCAATTTTTACCTTACCAAAATTGAAATTAAAAGAGTCATTCATAAACAGAATAATCACAAGATTTGTTCTAGTATTCTTTGGTCTTTGTAATTTTTGGATTTAGAATGAAAATTGAATTTGGAAAAGTATGGCTAGTATTAAAACCCCAGAAAACATTCAAATTAGTACTGTAACATGTCTACTTGAGTGATTTCTAAAAAAAAGCTTATAATAGGGAAAAAAATCCAAAATGATAAATAGATTATAGAGAAATCTCGTAATCATAATTAATTTAAAATTCAAATTACCTCAAAACTTCCTAAATTCTTATTTTTCCTTCCATTATAATTTAAAATAATGTATTTTGGTTAATTTATTTCACAACTGTTTTTTGTTTAAACAATAGTAAGGCCTCAAATCAAAAACAACGTATTATAAATATTTTCATTATTTAGCAATTGAAAACTTATTTAATAATTGAAACATAATATTTAAAAAAAATTAGCATTTTTTAATAATTTGTAGTAAAATGTACAAAAAATTTAGTGAAAGACTGTTAATTACATTCAAAATGAACGTGAAAGGGCTGTAAATGATTCCTGATATAATATGGATAGAATTAAAAACCACATGAAAAGAATAAAAGAAAATTAGCAATAAAAATTAAAATTAGTAAAAAATATTGTATTTAAAAAATTTACCAAATAAATTAAATAATCCACAAGCAAATTATAACAAAAACAATACATTTCCTGAATTCAAAATCATCTAGAAAAATGTGATGTAAATAACTTTTCCAATATTAAAAACCATTTAGATCAAAATGCTTGAAATAAATTTCACCATAAGCATTGAAAGATGAGGGTCATAATATTTTATTAAATAAAAAATTAATAAAAATGCAAAAAAAAACCCATTCTATATCTAATAATTAATAGCAATTCCATAACAGAAATAAATTCTCATATATGAAAATTTTATACTGTAAATATTACAAAAAAATAATAATAACTTTATAATACTCTTATTAAATGACTGATATAGCACTATATTCCATAAATAAGATAATGTTTAAGACTTGAAAAAAAACTGATTCCAAATAAGTTTTTGTTACAATTGCTACATAGAAAAAATACAGAATATCCACAAAAGCAAAATAATAATAAAAGAAACAAACATGCAGAATTAAGTAAAAGGAAAAACTAAAGTTTTAGTTACTTTCAAACTAACTATTACATTTTATTTTAAAGAAAACATATAATCATTCACATTTAAATCTTTTCTAAAAACACTTGCAAGAGAAAGTTAAAATTGTTTTTGATTCATCAGGAATATAATTAATCAATTATTTTAAATGTTTCTCTTTTTCAAAACAAAGGAAAAGAATTCATAAAACCAATATGTCAGTAACAACTGAATAGGAAAATATATTTGAAAAAATAAGAGAGAGAAAAAATTATTTACAAACTCGATAGAATAAAGTTACATACTATACACTAAAAATGTATAACAAAATTTAATTATAGGTTTAGAAAATATATAAAATAATTAATAAATAATAATACATGAAATGGATAACATATAGCAATGAAATAGATGACAAAATAGTTATTAAATATCATTACTCTTTGCCAAACTGACTTAAAAACATAAAAAAGCATTATCTTATTTTTAAAACTATAAGAATAGGCAGGGGAACACAAATAACTTCTTTTATGAATTTCTGATTGTAAGCATATGTCAAAGTTATTTTTAAAAGGTTAAATAAAAAGATTAAAAACATCTTAAGTGAAATTGGATGTTCCACACAAAAAATGATAAAATAACACTGACAATTTTGACATGAAGTAGCAACCTTAGATGTGCTTGTGAAAATTTAAAATCAATTTCGATATCAGTATGTTAAAAATTCTTATCTATGTCAAAATACCATCTTTACAACAGCTGACTTTTGTGTACCACTAAATGTGTCTTTATGTGGTCTTTTCTTTTAAACTTTTAATCACACAGTGGACATGAAAAAGGCCTTTCATTGGTGTGAGTTCTCGTATGAGAGCGCATTGTGAAATGATTACTGTTGTGATACTTGCAAATATTGCAATAGTAAACAGTAAGTCCTTCAAGCTTCTCCATTCTATATAAAACTTGACATTCATTTGTTCCTTTTTGCACTGAAAGGAGAAAAGAATTTGAACATAAGCAGTACTTTTGCATGAAATGCATACTAACAACTTTCTGAAATTCAATATGTTAATCTCTAAAATAAAATTTATTAAGAAAAATTGGGGGGAAAAAAGAAATTCCTGAATGAATATTAGTTTTATCAGAATCAAAATTCTTTGAATAAACTAATTTTTTTTTCTTATTATATCTTAGCAACTTCATCTATTTTTAATGGATTTTTATTTTTAGCATGTGATAAAAATTACATAATTCTATTTAATAATTTGTTCTAATACAGTTATAATTTTAAAAAGTACATTACAATTATATTTTAATCATAAATTTAGATATTTTAAATTAAATTAATTGCGTTAGGAATTTAAACAATCAATAATAATATATTCCATAATATAATAGTAACCATATGTAATCTTAGACCTCTTTCCATTAGTAAACTGATAAAAAAAAATATTAATTAAACTTTTTAAACATTATATTGTGTTTACAGTCATTCTTCAAATTAAAACAATTGCTTCAAAAACAAAGTCATTGCAAACATAAAAATTAAAGCAAATTAAAATAAAAACTGACACATGCATTGGTTAGTTTATTAAAGTCATTCCAAAATATTAAAAAAAAACATTATAAATGGAAACATTAAAAATTTTATAATTTGTTAAATTGCTCAAATATATTTTTTCTTTTTATTAACATGCTTATTTACACAACAGCATTTTTTTACACAGACTGAAACATGTTCTTAATCAAACATTTGATGATGGCAAGTATTAATTTTGTTATCTGATATATATATATATATATATAAAATAACATTAACATTTTATATTACAAATAGAATAGAAATTGTTTTACTTACAAAACTAAATATTCATGCATTCTTGATCATTAAGATAATATTCAATGAACAATGATAAAGAGAATAACATTGTTAACACTTAAAAGTTTAAATAATTTTTACAGATCAAGTTTAACAATAACAATCTAACAGAGACATAGCATTTTAGAAAAAATGCTCACAATAATTTCCTCCTTTAAAAATTAAAAATATTATTATAATTGATTAATGATAACAAAATGCGATTTTCTTTCATTATGTTGTTGTACCAAATATTATTTTTCCTTGACATAAACTATATAATTTACTTTTTTTTTTAAGTTGCACCACTGCTTGAAATTCTTTAGAAAACTAAAAGCTAAATCAGAGAATAATCTAAATAAATTTTTCAAGTATCTTTTATTACTAATAAAAAGTAAAAATACTTCTTAAAAATTTAGATAAACTATTGATATACGTAAGGCACTTCGAAATAACTTATATATTACTGATTTAAAAAACAATTAAAGCATAAAAATAAACAGAGGCTTATCAAGTTATTTCTTTAATTACAATGCAGCATCATTTATCTAAATTCTTCAACCGCTGCAAGATGACATGGAATTTTTTAAAGGTAATAACAAATATTTCTGCTGTCCCCTTCCTTCATCATATTTGAGACAAACATGAATTTATATGTTCATACCAGAAGTGAAAAAGAATTGGAAATATTTATTATTGTTTCCATTGTTTTTGCTGCAAAATTAAGATAAATGTTGTTCATTGATAAGCAACAACTTATTAACCATTGTTTTGGGTCAATTGGATAATCTCCCCTCTAAAATAATAATAATAATTTTCAAGAAAGAAAAATTAAGGTTTCATTTTTTTTCCCAAGTCTTTCTATACATTCTTTTATAGATCTTAAACATTATCATGTGTTTTTGAAGCTTTTTCAAACAACTTACGAATTTTAAATAAAAAGTATTTTTCAATTATAAATTCAAGATTAGTATTATACTCAAAAGCACTTAAATACTTTCTTTACTGAATTAAAAATACTTCCCAATTAACCCAAAAATATGAATGATATAACTGAAAATTAAAAATTTGGAACTAGACATAGTTCTGATCAAGTCAATGATATGTAAAATTTAGGATAAATAAGTGTTTTAATTAAAAAGTATGACTATTTCTCAGTAAGAACTTTATCGTCTCATAGTTTGTGGGGGAGTCTTTATTTTCACATTCGAGCTGCATGCTTGAACATATGTTGCTTCACATGTTCTTTCCTTCTAAATCTCTGACCACATTGTGCGCATGAGAAGGGTCTTTCATCAGTGTGAGTTCTCACATGGCGACGGATGTTTCCACCAGCTCTGGTCTGATACTGACAAACACTGCAAATGTACAGAGGATGTCCTTGATCTATTAGCATTTGAAACAAAGCTTGGCATCCATTCTCCTCTTTAAACATGAGAAAGAGAAAAATCAATCTGAATTTTAACATTTTATTCAATACATTATATAAATTAAATTGATTTAACATGAGAACTTTTAAAACATGAAAACCAAAAAATACTACGAACAAAATGTAAATATGGATAAAACATTATATTTGAAAATGTTCTCAGTTTTTAGTTTAGATTAGAATTTATAGATAAACTTCTCTTATAATTATGCTTTACCATTAAAGCACATTTTTATTGTCATTATATTATAATATTTAAAGATAACTCATTAAATAAGTACATACAACAGTAACTATTATGCTTAAGCAAGACTGATAAACAGATTTTCTAAAGAATCAACACTAAATAGTAAACTAATCCTGTTACAATCCATTGCCACCAAAGATGTTTTCAAAAAAAATCTTCAACTGACTATTATACTTCATACGAAAAGAAAATTTTATTTTAAAAAAATTAGTTATGCACTTTTAATTTTATAAATACCATTTCATATATAATGATAGACCAAATTAATTAATTTTTATTTTCTATTACATTATAATAAAAAATAAAATACATAAATATATATCCTTTTAAATAGTAATGAAATGCATAAATTTTGAATCTATCAGTCAATTGTAAATTTTAAATCACCAGTCAATAGTTACATCAACAACTAATTGTTTGCGATGAAAAATTTCATTCAACATCTGCCATTCCAAGGCTATATGGTCTCAGTAACAAACACTGAAATAAAATCATTATACATATATTATTTTAGAAAACCTGCCTTTATTAAAAATTTAACCAAGAAGAAAATTTCAACTAAATATTTTTATAGAAGAAATTATTTTAAAATTATTCCAAAATTTTCAAAAGAAATAGAATGTCATAAAAACTACAATCTAATTAAAATCATATGTATTTCATTTCATTCAGACATGAAAATCATATGCTCATCTACAAAAATAAGTGCTAGATACACAAAAATTATAAAGTTTTCATTCTTTTGTATTTTTCGTCAACAACAATGCCATTAAATCAGAAAACTTTCCAGGAAAATATAATATTAATAGTAGATTTTATCTATATATGTTTATATAAACTAGCTATAAATTAGCTATAAATGTTTATATATATGTTTATATAAACAATATATGTTTAATATTTACTAAGTCATGAGAAATTTAAATGAAGAATAATTAAATATAAACTTGATTTAAAGAAATCAAAATAGATTCCCTTACAAAAAAGTAGAAAATATTCATATTGCAAACTACTGAGTAATTGATTTAAGTATAATAAAGGTCATCATCTACAAAAAGAAAATTAAAGATGCGTAAAAACAATGATAAAAAAAGTGTAAATTAAGATTGGCATTGCTCCATAATGTAAAAAGGGAAGAGGGGGATTTCATCTTTAAAATTTCCATACAATGTGAACAACTAAATGTCGTTTTAAAAGCTCTTTTCTCTAAAACCTCTGACCACATTTTGGGCATGGAAATGGTCTATCCTCAGTGTGAGTTCTTGCATGGCGATGCATGCTGCTATTAAGATTAGTATAATACTGACATATCACACAACAGCATATACAATACTCTTCAATCATCTGTGTGAAATATAAAGCTTGTCATTCATTGTCCTCCTTATCTGCGAACAGAATAGAGCAAGTAATTAAAATATAGTTGTTATTAATGTGGTAATTTCTTTCTTTTTTTTAAGAATTTCAAATTAGGGGCTTATTCTAATCTAACATGAATATTTAAAAGCAGGTTATTAAAAAAATTGATACAGATGAAAAATGTAACGTAATGTAGAATTGTACCAAAGTTCTAGATTTCATATTTTTAAAAAAGTCATAAAATGTTATTTTAAAAAAAATTAAAAATTAGCAAAGCATGTTTTTTAATATATTTCATAATCATTTATTAAAATTCTGCATACTTATTAAGAGCTGTTTTTTCCCCCTCTTTTCTTTATTTAGAAAATAAAATAACATACGTTTAAAACTTAATAATAAAAAATTATATTAAAAAAAAACTGTACAATTCAATTAATTTCGATAATGAAATGTACAAAAGGTTAACAAAAAAATAATTATCAAATGAATTTTTTCTCATACAAAATAAAAGCAGTCATTAAAAAAAATCAAACATACTAAGAAAACTTTACAAAAACTGATTAAAAATTAACAAATAGAATGAATTTTTTCCATAAAATTCAACTTAAAGTTAACTGAAAAAGAGAAATTCATTGTAAGAATCTGTAAAACTTTTGAATAAATAAAATAATTTTTTAATTCAAATATACAAATCAACATGTAAAGTTTAGGATCAATGATTTAAAAAATAACATCAATAGTTTAAAATACATGCACCAGTTGTGCAATACTTTTTAATAGTCATTTATTCATGAAAGTTAATAAAGAATTATTCAAAAGGAAACTTTAAATAGTGAATGCAAAAGATTAGTTTTGAAAAACTTTAATAAGGGAGCAAATATTCCAAAATCATAATTTAAAAATAGCATTGCAATTTTAAAAAACTATGTGCACAAATAATGTAAGCAGTTCATTATTAAATCATTCTAAAGCAATTCATCAGCAAAACATTCTCTAATTTTCTTTTTTCATTTTCTAAGATATTTTTATAGAAAATTGCAATTTTAAATTTCCTTTCTGCTCTTAGTCTAATAAGAATATTTCCATTTTCAAAGAAGCAGAAAATTCTATTAATTCAGAAAAAATTTCTTTAATTTTTAAGTAAGAAAAGACTTTATCAAATGGATAAATAATATACAAAAAATCATACATGGAACTGAGAGTCCAATAAAATAAAGACAATAAAATGTAACTAAGTTTCAATTGAAAGTAAAAAAAATTATAAAGATGTTGATGAAAAAGTAAAATTGGCTGTATATTATTAGGAAGCAATAAAACTGTTTTTACAATGTTTAGCTCAGGTGTACAATTTAATGTTGCTTTACATGATTTTTCTTTTTCAACTTCTGACCACATTGTGAAAACAAGCAAAGAGACTTTCTCGATACACGAGGTTCAATTAGCTTCTATAAATGGTGTAGTAATAGTAAAAAATATTATGATACACCATTGCACATTGCAGTAAATATATATATATTATATATATATATATATATATACATCCTTTATGCATCTCAATTTCATATTAAGTTTGGAAAGTTCTTTTTGTAATTAAAAAGAATTTGAAAAACACAGCTGCAACTTTTCATGGAATGAAAATCAGTGGTTAATTTAAACTGAAAAAATAATCTTTTTAACAGAAACTTCTTTATAGAAATATATGTGAACAAAAAATCTGAAACTGAATGAAATAGAAAATTTTGAAATAATTCAATTTTACAAATCTTTTTGTAAAAATTATATTGAGTTTAGCATATTTTAAAACTGTAAATCAATGCAACTACATTTAAAAATTTAAACTAAAGTGTTTTTACACAAACATCCAATAAAAAAGAAGTTTTAAAATTAATTTTTCATATTTTGAAAAATTATAATTTTTACCCTCTCCTCCAATAAAATACATAATAATGATTCATTAAAGAGATGCTAATCAATGATAATGTTATACAAAATCAAAATGATATGCAAAAGCATAAAAATTTGAAAGTTATAAATAAGTATCATATATCATCGTATACAAATACTGACACAAAGATAACAAATTTTAACAATTGCTTCATAGTAGAAAATGAAAGCTTTATGTCCAAATTTTTGACATAAATAATCATCAAATGTATTTGGTCACTTGATTTCTAAACCTTAGCCATTCTTTAAATATGAGAAAAATCTTTCATCATGTGTGTACAGATACCAAATGGTCTGATACTAGAATTTTCAGAATGGTATACATTCTGAAATACTTAAACGGATATACATAAGTTATTTGCAATCACTATAAAGACAGGAGGGCATTTTTCTTTGTCCACATGAGGAACAATGAACTTGAAAGCATAGTAGCATATGATCAAGAAGTACTGAAAAGAAGTCTATTTGTCTAATAAATGAGTTCTTAATCATGATTCATTACATAAAATTGACCACAAAAATACCACTGGAATGCAAAATACTACAACAGTGTTCAAAATCTCAGAGTTCAGTAATTTTTAAATAAAAAACATATTAACATGCATTGTCAATTTTACTATGGTTTAAAATCCCTCTATTTTTCTACAACTAAACAATTTTTTAACAATAAAAATATTTTTTGGAACTTTAAAAATTTAGTCTTATTTTTTTAAGTCAATATTTTGAATCTCGATACAACTCTTCTGTTTTAAATATATTTAAATAAAACTGTAAAACATAATCATAATTATAAAATTACTGAAGAAGAATTATTAAATGATTTATCAGTATTTGCCACATAAATCTGAATCAAATGATTTGGTCTTGATCATTTGATTCAGATTAACTATACTAACAAAAAATGACCATTGATTTTTTCTTAAATTCTTAAACATTCAGAAAAATTATTAATTTTTTCATGAAATTTCTAGCTCATTGCTGCCTTTCATAAACACTCAATGCCATTTTCACTCAAATATACTGCCCTTTATTTCTTGAAAGTAATATTCATTTAATAACAGATGCAAAAATTAATATAATTGTTTAATATTTGCAACTTATGACACTTATGATCAAGACCAAATTATGTTACAAAAATAATAAAAAAAAATTGTATATAAACAAAAAATTTTATTAAAGAATCATATAACATATTATAATCATCTTATTTATTTTTAAATATAACAAAAACATTTCAATCAATTAAAACCTAATATCTTTATAAAAAAAACAAAAAAGCAAATCTTCATAAAATGTATACTAAAAGATTCAAAAATAAAGGATGATCTATTGAATATAAATACAAAAAAAAGTAAATTTCTTGATGAAAATACTAAATTTGAAATTTTTAATGTGTTAGAAAACATCTTCATGTTTGCCCTTTTCTATTTAAATGTTAGATTTAAGATAAATTAATATTTCATTTTAAATCTCTGGTTAGTTTTACGAACTTAATTCTCAAATGACTTCAGATTTTATAAATATTCTCCTTGTAATAATGGTAAAAATTGTACTTTAGTATTCTCACTCTACATAGTGTTTCACAATAGTTCTCTACATTTTTCGCTAAAAAGTAAAAAGAATTTTTAAAAATGTCAATAATTTTTTAATGAATGGATATAGCTATTTGTTTAACTTTGTTATAAAAACAAATTAATTTTTCTAAATCTAATAGAATAGAGAAATTTTTCTTGAAATAAGTACTTACAAAAACTAAAATGCCAAATTGAGTAAAATATCTTGGAATAATGCTATCTGTTTCATTTTTACAAATCAAAAGAATTTCTAATAAATATTCTTACTTTCATAACACAGCAAATTTTTATTCTTTATATTTTATTTAGAAAAGATTTTTTTATTTAAATTTACAAAGCAATATGTATATGAAAAATGTCAGGAAAATTGGATGAGACACAACAAAGAAACGAATAAATACCCAAAATGTCAAATATAAATAAAAAAATATACATTAACAAAATTAAAGATCATTCCAGCTCTTTTTAATCAAAAAAAATTATTTGCATAATTTTTGTGTTAAATGCACTATCATGTGTTGTTTCACATGGTCACTTCTTTTAAATCTCTGTCCACACTCTGGACATGAAAAGGGCCTTTCACCAGTATGAGTTCTCACATGACGATGAATATTCCAAGGGAACTTGGTAATGTAGTTGCAAACAAGACAACGGTATGACTGATGTCTTTGAACCATCTCCAATCTGTACAAAGCCTGGCATTCATTCTCCTCTTTATTTATCAAAAAAGGGAAACAAAATACAAATTATAACAGAATTTCATGTAATGCACAATAAAAACAGAATAAATTTCTATCAACTCTACAACTTGATTTAGCAAAAAATGCTTTGTATCGAAACAATGTTTATAAAGAGATTTTACTCGAATTTATACACCTTAATATCATTGTCTGTTTTGATGATAATTATAAGACCATGATGAATGTAGTTCCAACAATAAGCAATGAATGGCAACTGAAACACAATCCAAAAATTTTTAATTAAAAATTAAAAGCTTTATCTTTTTTCTGGGATTATAACATATCAATGCTTTTTTATTGTTGCAAAAATAAGATTAAACAGTCTGGTAAGATTTTTTCAAATATCTATTAAATTTTAGAAGATTAAAAGTTTTATCAAAAGAAAAATATATTCCTATTAAAATGCTACTTTAAATGCATTAGTATTAGAACAAATTGTAGTAAAGCAGAAATGTTCCATCAATATAAAATGGCATCTGTATTCTGTGATTTAAAGTCATAAACCAGTAAAGTACCCAACAGGAAGTGTATATTACATAATGATACTTGTTACTGAAAATTCATGTCTTTAATGAAGTCTTCAATTAAAATAATAGGCCAATCCTCCCTTTTTGTAAGAAACAGATTTGCAGAAACTACCATTAATTAGACTATTAAGAATCTTATTCTCTCCAGTTACAGAATATTCTCCCTTTTTAATGATAATTAAATGCTTCCAGTTGTGGAATAAAGTATTCAACATTCAAATGCTTACAGCAGTAATAATTCCTTTTTCGTGGGAAAAAATTAGTTCTTTGTAAATAAAATGCAGAAACAAACTTTGAAAGTGGCAAGTTTTGTAAAACAACAATATAACATAAAACATATGCATTTCATTTAGCATGTATTTTAAAAAAAGGACAGCAAAATATTTGAACAGAAATTTATTGTCCTTTAGACTAAATATTATATATTAAACAGTGAAATTAAGTAAATTTTTTAGAATATACAGCATACATAAAAATTTTTACTTGAACAAAAATCATATAATGATAAAATGGTATAGGGTTATATGTTAATGAAATAATAGTTCATCAATAATTTTGGTGTTCCAGAGATTTTGCACCTCGTCACTTATGAGATATCAGTAATACAAGTTAAAATAAGAACCAGAAAGTTATTATTGTGCCTATAATAAATTATAATTCATGAGTAATTTTTTTTCAAATATTATTAAAATGTAGTTTTTTTAATTTGCACCAAAAGGCAGAATCTAACAAAAGTTGGCTACTGAGAATTATTAAATCAAATGAACTTAAATGTATTAGCAATTAAATCTTTCAAGAAATAATATTTTAAACCTGTGTATAATAAGGTTTTAAAAGGCAAGGGCAATTAAATGGAAACTAAAAAAATAATTCAAAACAGATACAAGAATAAAATACAACACAAAACTGTTAAAACATAAAACATCCACCAAAACTGAGAGTAAAAAATCATTGAGAATGGAACATATTACAATATAAAGAAAGTTCTTAACATATACATTTTTTTAAATACTATCATTAGTTAAGCAAACAAGAATTTAAAAGATTTTGACTTTGGAGATTTTATTTTAAATTTTGAAAGAAATAATTAAGCAATGTATAGTTTATTTTTAAAAAAAACTTTAAATAAAATTAAAATAATTTCATACATTTTTTTTAAAGATCTCTAAATTCTACTTGCATGGAAGAAAAATGTTCAGCAATGTGCTTTTAAATAATTTAAGACAACTTGACTTAAAAGAAATTTAAAACAGATTCGATTAAAAAAAACCTTTTGTAAAACAATTGTCATTACCTACAACACCAAAAAAGCATTCTTTTACTATCTGCTCTTGGCGACCACCTGTTTGGCCAAGATTAATGCTGTGTAATGTTTTCAACTGAATATTTTATATAATTTGGTTTTTGAAAAACATTTTAAGCAAAATATTTTTCAACTTCAATTCTCATATAAATAATACTGTTATAGAAGTTACATCACACTGTTCATTGCACAATATATATCTCTAATAACCTGTCAGCCTCCTTAAAATTTGAACTCTAATTGAAGTTAAAGTGATCAAATTTCAATTAATTATTTCTTGCTGAAGCCAAACATTTCTTTAAAAACATGGATAAAGAAAACCACTGTTCAGTACTTAAGTTTTATGCGCACTGCAAAGTATTTTTATAATTTATGCAATAATTCAAACAATAATTCGATAAAAATTTCTAATTCATCATAAAACTCAATTTGTAATTTTAACTTCAAAAGAATTTAAATGACAAAAATAATAATATTTGAATTGGTAAATGTATTTCTGAAAACGTTATGAAATCTAAATTCTCTGCAATGCTAATATTTTTTAAAAACTGATAAAAAATAGAAATTTTTTTTATATGTTTAAAAAACTGACAGCATTGAAAAGATAATTTTTCTAAATTTTCAGACGATGAAAAAATAATTTTTGTACTGTAATATTTTTTGGATGTTATTGCAGAAAAACATCAAATTTCTATTTAATTTTTAATTAATTAAAATTTTGTAAAAAAGTGCTCTGAGGTGCATATTCCAACACTCCAAAGTATATATGCACCAAATTTGGTAACTCAAGATCAAATTAGCTAGCCTCTAGTGAGCTAACACAGACACAAATATACATTCATCTTTATTAAAGCTAAAAAGACATATTTAGAAAAAAATATTTTCTAAAATATTTCCAGAAGTCGTCCATTTCTACATAAAATTAAAAAAACATGAAAAATTTGCTTTAGCTTTTGTATCAGAACTTGTTTATGCACATATCTTTGAAATTGATTTATTTTTATTTGAATCAATTAATTATCTTTTATTAGTTATCTTTATTTTTTAATATTTTATAATCTTTATTTATGCTTATTTTTCTTTTATTTATTTATCTTTTTTTCAATCTTATTTTTAATTTTTCTTATTATATTTATTTTATTTTTATTATCTTATTATACTTATATTATTTATCTTATCTCATATTTATCTTTATTTATATTTTCTTATTTATCTTATTATATTATCTTATTTTTATTCATCTTTATTTTTCTTTTGTTTTGTTATTAGTTATCTTTTATTTTGAATCAGTTTCCAAATAATAATAAAACTTTTCAGAATTATTATAATCAAAAGAATTGGGGGGGGTCTTTCTTTTATTTTTATATTAAGACAATAAAACTAAGTGCTTTTTAGTGTAGCAAGTATACAAAAAAAATCAATGTACTAAAACAAAAATTTACACATTTTAATAAAAAGAAATATTTATATAACCACATTTCAAAAAATGAAGAAAGTAAAATAAAGTATTTCAACATGTTTTGAAAAAAAAAATCTAAAACAGATTTATATATTTTCAAAATACAGTTCTAATGTTTAAACTTATTCTTTATGATAATAATAATATAGATTATATATCAAATAAAGTCTTTTGATTGAATTCCTTATGACTCATATTTATATATATCCTTACAAAGAGTACTATTTGAATTCATTGTATTTCACATATAAAAATTGAAAAGAAACTTTTTCTGACATTTCTCACTTATGAAGACTTTCATAAATAAAAGCTCGTAGAAAGATTTTTCATAATAAAGAAACCCATTATCTCTTTTAATTAATAACTTATTAATACTTAGAAAGCTTTTCTCTTCAAAAGTACAAGAGTTCAAAGAAAGGAATCCAACTATAAGCAATATGATTTAAGCTGAGATTGGTCACTGGCTTGAATCATATTGCTTAGTTAGCGGACAATTTCAAGATTATCATATATTTTTAACCAACCAATATTAATACATCACAAAAATTAGATGAAACAAATTTAAAACACAGAACAAATTCAATGTCAATGCAAAGCAGCCCCAGCTTTCATATTTATATACACTTTAAAAACAATGCAGAAAAATTCTTACAATCTTGTTTATCAATTATAGCAAATATTTATTAATGATAATTTAAAAAAATAAATTTAGCGAATAATATTAGTTTTTTAACTTATTAAATATTTCTTTCACTATTACAATATAATTTTTAAAAAGCGAATAACATACTTATAAAAAGACAATAGTTATCATATTTTCAGTTATAAATTATAAAAAATTTCATGTCCAACTTATTTCTGTAGAAATGAACAGGAATGGATTTTCCATTAAGCAACTGCCTAAGGTCACACAAGCAAGCAAGCAAGTTATTTTAAATAATGCCCTTAGCCTACGAGTCAAATTATAAATAATATACTTTATAATATATAGATATATATAAATTCCATGAATTCTAACTTTGTCACAAGATAATATTAATTAATATTAATATTAGGATAATATAAACACATTGTCAAACATTATTGACAAAACTGGTTTATATAGTTTCATGGCATTCATTATTTTTATAACAATATTTATAAACAAGTATTTGCTAACATTATTAATATTGTGTATAAGCATGGATGTCACACAATCATGAAAAATAATTAATAAATAACAGCATAAAAATTTCCAGAAAGTACTAAAATAACATGCTGATTAAATTAAAAATTAATGCCTAAATTAATTGATGATAAATGTGAGTCTATTGTCAACTGATCAATTAAGAGATTTAAGTCATAATATGATCTGCTTAGGGGCACAAAATGCTTAAATTCACTGGATAGGAAAAAACATTGGATTCTAGGCATCTTTTGTCCACAAATTGGCTTTAATCTTAATATCACTATAACAGAATTCAGTTATTATAATTGATTTGACTGCAAAAAATTTACCAGCTAAAGTTACAGTCTTTCTACTATTAAAAAAATCATATTACTTGCTTTCATAAACAGAACTTCTTTTATTTTGATTATTTTAATCTCTCTTCACACATTTTTTAGATACTTGATGTAATACAAGGGAAATCTGATCTCTAAAACCTTTGGGGCATGCTGAACATTTGAAGGGTCTTAGACCAGTATGAGTTAATAAATGACGCTTTAAATGGGTAGTATATAGTGTTGAATAGTTACAATAACTGCAGGAATGTAATTTGCCTTTATACTGGTTCAGCAAAATTATTTTTTCCGTCTGTTGACCAAAAGAACTATCATCTAGAGGATTTCTTCTGTATAAAAGTCCTGGGGTGGAGAAAAAGAAAAGAAAGTCATTACAATTAAATTTACATATTTAAAATATTTATATATGAAGATAAGATTATATATGGGAATGAATCACATTTCTTTCAGCCATATTTCAATAATTTAATCACTAAGAAGTTAATTTTCATTGATTAAACAAAATT
>JAPMOR010091050.1:42551-69363 GCA_026543865.1 Argiope aurantia | reverse complement strand
AAAATGAAATGTTAGAAGTAAACGGAAAACGCGACATGAAAATACTAGATCCAACAGAAAAGCTAGAGCGAGTGAAAGTATAAGCTCAGTTTTCCCTGTTATTGAATGTCACATTGGCGACGAAAGTCGATGTTAGTATGCAAATTATTTCTGCACGAGGCATTTTTGGTTGTGGAGTTATTGTTTTATCTAAGAAAAAGAGAAAGAGTTCGATTTTTCCGAGGCGTGTATTTATTGTTTCATTTTTCTTTGAGGTTTGTTCCTTTTCCATGTTTCTAAATCCAGTGACTTCAGCGTCGTTTGTGACAGCGCTCTTGATCGGAAAAGTATTATGCCTTCATGTAAGAATAAAAAGGAAAAATAAAGAAAGGAAAAGAAGGAGTTCTTACCTTTTGTTCCACAGAAAAAGGCTGCAAAAACTGCCAATTTACATAGCTATCCGTGATTACATTTCTCTCGGTTCTATTCTTTCATTCTTTTTTACTATTTTTTCGCTTTCTTTGCATTCTGTTAGCTTCATCAGAAAGGACTTTAGAATTGAAAATTGATTTTTTTGTATGATTACGGAAGAATTCTTGGAATAAATTCGAAATCTTCTGTGAACTTTCTTTACCCTAAGTAGAATGCCTGTTTTGAATTCGGTATTAATCAATTTTTCTGATTCATATTTGGAAATTCAATATGAAAAATAAGGATAGAAATTTCACGAAATGACCCTTTGGATGATTTTATTATTCTTTAGATTTTATGACCACAGACATATTTCTAATCGTTGATTTGAATTTAGTGTGGTTGAGCGTTATCACGATACAAAATGTAACTATATATTCAGAATATATCTTCTGTTGATCTACAATCTTACTAGTAAATAATTTAGTTTCTATATAGTGGTAGAAATTGTCTGCTTGAATATATTCAGTAATTGATTATTCTGTTTTTCTCTGACAAGAAACGAAAGGAGGAAGGAATTTTTCTTGAATATTATCTTAAATTGTCTTCCATCAATACTTTCAAAAAGAAATTTCTTACCTTATGTTTCGTTCAGAGGAAAAAAATATAACTTATTAATTAAATATTCTTGGACAACAGGTGAATTCTCTGATCTTGGAGCGTTAATTGATGAGTTGAGACCAGTTTACCTCTAAACAGTTGTATTAAATTTCCAAATTATCTGGCAGCTAATTTGTTTACAGCGAGGAACTCTTTGCTGATGATTATTTTTTCGGAATAAAGATGTTTAAAAGAACAAACAAATGTTTTGAACATATAAGTTACTTCTTATGATTCAAGTTTCATGTCTACATAATCACCATGATGGCCTAGTCGTGTTGGCTCGAATTTGGGATCGAAGGGTTCCAGGTTTGAAACCCGATCCCACTAACTACCTGTGCGCATTCAGGCACTCTCTATTCAAAACATGATGTAATGTTTCAGTTAACAATCCGTTAGTGTTATGAGGAAATGTGGTGAAGAAATACCACCTCAGGAATCATCCTCGCCATCTGATTAAGATTTAAATTTACAAAGCCAATCCTAAAATGGACTTCGGACTGGACAATAATATAATCAAAAGAAATTCGGCCATATCATATATTAACACCCTAGCCCGCGGTGAAGTAATAATATTTAAAAGTTTGTATTAAAGAGCATGCGAAATATCAAAAGACTGAATATGTATTTGTCGCTGCATTCAACCTACAAAGTCATGCATTTTTTTTCAGAACATTTCATATGCCTTTGAAAATAGAAATAACTGCTTATTTTTTTCAATTGATAATGTTGAGCATGGTTTCATGTGCTTTATTATATTAAACTTTATTTTATTGAAGCTCAAGTTGTCAAATTTGGATTTGGATTTATGACAGTTTTGATCAATGAAATACAGTTATTTTTTTAAGCCTAACATGATTAGACATTTCAAATTTATGTTTAAACTTGCACGTTAATTTCAAATGATTTAATGTATGTTAAAATAATATAAGCAACCACACATATATATAGATTTATAGATCAATAAAATACCAAATTCAGCATACCTAAAATATAATAGATTTTTTTAGATTTCTTTCTATGAAATTTTAATAAGTCATGCATGTCTATAGTTTCATTAAGATAAATTTTGATTTATAAGACTTTCTTACCATTTTACTTTAATTTACAAGCATAATATCTACTTCCAGTTTGGATAATTCAATTAATTATTCATTACAATCATATTTTAGAGAAAAAAATGAAACACATTGTTTTACAAAAAACTGATTCTGACGTCATATAGAAACCAATGATAATATGATTTAATCATTAGTCATATATTCAGCATATATTTAGCTTTGGTTTTAATTTACCCCAAAGCTTATAAAATATGATATTTAAAATTTAATTCCTCTAGAAATCTCAAGATTCTAAAGAAAACAATCTCAGTAAAATAATTCAGAATTTTATATATTCCCTATGTGCTCAAAAATATAATTATTTAAAATATACTAAAGCAGATATTAATTTTAAAAAGTGCTAAATTCAATTATAAAATGTGAAAATTTTCCATTAAATTTCTAAAAAAAAAGAATTAATATTCAAATGAAATAAGAAGAAAAATTAATTAACAAAATAAACAAAATAAGAAGAAAAATAAATTAAAGAAAAAAATAGTGAACGATTATTGATGTAAAGAATTAAATATTTTTTTAAAAAAATAATTTCTTTTAATAATTTTTAAAAATTTTAAACTGCTTTTTAAGACGCAAAGTTTAAAAAATGAATAATAATTAATTTCAGTAATAATATTGCTCATGGAAAAAGTATTTCTTATGTATTAAAAAAATAAGAAAGGATTTTCTATGAGATTTATTTTAAATAGATGAAAAACAATCAAAACTCTTTGAAGCAAATTGTATTAATGATGTAATTACTACTACTTTAATCTAATTTAAATTAAATTTTATTAGTTATAAGTCTGGGATTTAATTTAGCTTTTCTTCTTTTGAAAATATTTTTCTAATTATTTCTAGGAATTAATGCCGAATGCTTTTCATAAAATTTATAATTGAATTAATTAAATATATTCCTTTATAATATTTGGAAAATATGTATTTGTAGCTGGAAAAATAAAAACACCATTAGAACAAAATGAAATAATTATCTTCATAAATATTGAACGTTTAAATTTTTAATTATTTTGAGGTTTCAAAAATGGATGTTTTATAATAAAATTAAAGAGCGAGTTATTGTATAATTTATCTTTATCTCGGACAAAGTGCAATTAATTCTTTAATAATTTACTAAATAAATATATTCAAATTTTAAATCGCAATAGATACAGGGAATTCAATACTTTAATAATTATTTGAAAACGTTATTCTAAATCGATTAGGAATGCAACTTTTTTTATATAATTTTCCTATCATCATATAGTTTTGAAATAGATTTATTTAAATTAGAAAATACTTCTTTAAAAAATAATGTTGATTAAATATGCAAGATGATCATAAAAAATACCACCGATATATATACTTTAGGCAACCTATCTTCTCAATTAATCAAAAAAAAAAATGCCTGGTCTTATTATTTGAAGGTATGCGTTAGAAATTGTGGTAATTTAAACCAACAGATTTGTAAAAATTATGGTTACAGTGAAAATAATTCAAAATTTTCGAATTGCAATGCCTACATTTTGATTTATTAGATAATGTAAAATCATAAATGTTATTGAAAAGAGAGATTAGCACCAACAATTGGAGGCTTAACCGATTTTTCTAAGCTTATTCCTTTAAAGGACCGATACTACATAGAAAGTAAATACCTTGATGCTCTTTCCATAAGCAGGACAGACAGTAAAGCACCAATTTTCAGAACGCGATGTGCCAACCATAGTTTCTGAAAAACCTTCTGTTTGTTGTGACTTGTGGTACTTTACAATCCCGCTGACAATTATCTGTCAGCGATTTCAGCCGAGTGAGCATCTCTTGTTTTTTTCAGTAACGCCAAATTAGGATAAGAGGAAACCTTCTATAAATAGTATGCAGTTGAAGAGGAATTCTTTGCATACTGTTTATAGTAGGAAAACATTATATAAACAGTGTGCAAAGATTTCCTCTTCAATCTCCTGAACTAACTTGTAAACAGGATGGCATTTAAAGGAAACAAATTAATTAATAACGCTGTTTTACCTGAACATAGAAAAATCTACCGAAGTAATGCGAGTTTATCGGTGAAGTAATAAGCTAGGCTTAGCTAGCTCCGTAAAAATTGAACATAATTTGTAAAACGGATTCGAATAAATTAGTTGCACATGTAATGAAATGCGATTCAGAAGGCCTATTTCTACAGAAACTATTGCGAAAGTACATAATAGGATTACTGCAGACCCATTACATACTGCAAGTGCTGCTCGCAATTTGAATGTACCGAAGATGAAAGTCCTCCAACTCCTGCGCTGTGTTTTGAGTATTTTATTGATTGTAGCACGTCCGGATATTATGGACAAATAAAGCACACTTGTTAACTGGGCTGAACGTAAATCACAATATGTGGCAGCGTCTCTTTTACACAAAATTAACATAATGTAAGATGTGGCATTGCAAGCACAACCGCTCTCGGTCTGTAATTCGAAGTGATAGCGTCCACAGGTATAGAAACATGATCCATCACAAATGCTTTGTATTCAACTATGTTTCAGAATTACGTAATTCCACATATTATGTAGCAAAATATCATTTCCCGGCTCATTTCCCTGGTTCCAAATCAGATTCTTCACAACAGCATTGACACCAATTTTTTTTGAAAATAAAAAAACATAACATCATAATAAATATCTTCAATAAACATCGTCTAACATTAATCATTTCAACATCATCATTAATCTAATTGTATTGTTTATCATTTTAATTTAAATTTCCAACATTTTATTCATTCTTAATAAGTAGAAACCATATTTCCTTTCGGTTAATTCCATTTTTCTAACTTACTTTATTATAATCTAGAATCAATATCATTACTTACATTGTTTCTTACAAATAAATCCTTTCGTTGCTGTAGTTGACTTAATTACCTATTTTTAATTATAAATTGATCGTTAGACGTTTTCTCTTAGTGAGTTTCGGTTTTTATCTTTCTATTTCAAGTAATAAAGTAATGTTGAAAAGAATATTGTAATAAATTTTAAGTAATAAATAAGTTTTTATCTTTCTATTTCAAGTAATAAAGTAATGGTGAAAAAAATATTGTAATAAATTTCAAGTAATATAATAAGTTTTTATCTTTCTATTTCAAGTAATAAAGTAATGTTGAAAAACAATTTATAAATTTCATGTAATATAGTAATGTTGAAAACTGGTGATTAAGAATCCCCAGTTTTCAGCATTACAGCATTAAGATAAGATGAAGCACTTGTTTGCATCATCCCAAGTATTTGAATTTTAAAAATTAAAAAGCAAATAAAGCCAAAAAAATTCCTGTCTTTCATTTCATTTAACGTTAACAAATCAGTGTTAAGACTCTTCATTTTCATGGATTTCAGTTTCTATCTTTTTATATTGTTATCTGGAATAGTCATTATTAATGGCCTTTCATTCTGATAAATAAATGCTTTCAATGCTACTGGCGTCTTAATCACCAGTTTTTAATGTTACTCCACCGAAATAATGTGAATCTCTCCAAAAATTTCTGTGCTTCACTGTGTCAACACTAGTATTTCAGTATGAAAACGCTTTCGTTTTGATTAGAGCCAAAACCTGAATTTTCCGTATTTCAATTTATTTAATGTCAACAAACTTCTTTTACGTGAATTTCAATTTCTACATTTTTGTAATGCTATCTGGAATAAATATCATTAATAACATTTCTTTCTGGTTAATAAATCCTTTCAATTCTACTGACGCTTTAATCACCAAATTCCACGGTTACTTCACCAAGACAGTATGAATCACTCCAATAATTATCGCCATAGCTTTCTTCATTTCAACATCACAATTAACCCATCTGTATTGTTTATCGCCATAACTTAAATTTCCAACATTTCAATTCATTTACTCTTAACAAGTCGATGTTAAGACACTTCCTTTTGGTGAGTTCGAAACTTAAATGGCATCATTACCGTTTTTAAAGTGTAATCCATCAGAGACCGTATATCATTCATAATTACAGGGTTTGTCTCGGCTGTTCAAAAATCTGACAAGTGCCCGGCATAGTGCCAGTTCGGGTCTAGCGATAAAGTCTATTTACATTTTTAGTCATTAAGAGGGGAAAAAAAAATTATAGAGCGAGCTGGGTATAAGGAGTTAGGACATGTCACCCATAAATTACAATTAAATGAAGCGTGTATAATTACATTAGGTAGAAAAATGGGTGGGCTTTTTTTTTTATTAACGGATAAATTTTCGCCGAGGCCTGTGTAAAGCTATTACTCACGCAGCAAAGTGGAACATTAAAAATTGTGTTAGCGTTTTCCTGTAAATAATCTGGTTATTCTTGTAAGTCATGCAAGGGTTTAGTGGATAAACAGCAAAAATGTGGTTAATCCTTGCAATTTTGGAGTATTAGTGGTTTTAAAAGGACTGTCAAGAAATATAGCGAAGAAAATAGTTGGTGAAACATAACATTAAATAATTAATTCTAAGTTCCGAAAAAAATGGAAACAAATATAATGAAAAATCTTGTTTAAAACATTAGTTTTAATTTTTGAAGTTTCTAAATTTAAAATACCAGTCTTTGGCCAGATATCAATTATTTAAATGCGGGTTAATGACATATTTTTTGCAATATTAAATTAATAAATCATTAAAATACAATGGTTTTAAAAAATTTAGCAATTATGGAGGAATATAATGATGGATTTTTTTTCCGTTTTTCTTTCCACCTATTAAAATGAAAATAAATTTTGAGGACTGAATTATTTAATAATGTTGTTATGAATTATTTAATGTTATGAATTATTTAATGTTATGAATTATTTAATAATGTTGTTAAGTTTAGAAGTACCAAAGAATAATTTGAAAATATTAAAGAATTAAAGTTTGGTATGATCAAACAAACCACAAATTAAATAGTAATTTTTGTTAAAAGTTTCATTTTTATTTTTTGATATCCTAGTGTTAAAAATGATAAATAGAATAAATCGATTATTAAACCTATTTCTTACATTTTGTTTTTATTTCATTTGATTTATGTTTGTTATAAAAGTAGACTTTGAACAATTAGAAATTTTTAAATAATAATGAAAATATAGAAAAAAAAGACCTACGCAGTCTGGAAATAGAGAAAAACTAAATTACAACATATCATTTATTAAACACTGTAACATCGAATTCAGTTGGGAAATGCATTTATAATTCTATGAGAAGCGGAAATTTAAGTTCCCTTTAAAAAATTGCAAACTGCTTGTTATTTTGCTTTATTTGTATTATCCGACAATTTAAATGAAATAACTGAAAAATAAATGAATACAGTATAGCTAAATTAGATTCAAAGTCTTTAAGGGCACGAACTCGAAATTATACATATAGTCTCTTTAGTAATTTTTTTTATTGACATAACAAAAAATATTCATGTTGTCGATATGGAATTAAAAATAACTAAAAGAAAAAGGAAAAATATATATATATTTGCTCTTGTTGTATTCCAATTCAATACCAGAAAAAAAATGTGCATGCTAATATATGTGATCCGTTTGTTATAAGCCTATTATATATTGATTGAATTTAAATAAACAAGAACTCAGTAATTCGCTCCCATTTTCGCTCCCTTATACTTAATAACAATTGCACTTAATAATTTTTATAATTAATATTATACTTTCTTAAATTAAATAATTTTTGTAGTTATAACGTCATAAATTCTCGTCAAAAAATGAAATCTCCAATAATACTTGGCAATTTAGACACATATAATTTTCAATTCTAAATATTTTTAGATTAATTTGAAGTCCTTATTATAAAATGAACAAGATATATATTGGATATCTCATAGTCAAAGAAATAGCTTTGCATAATTTCTATCCGAATTCGTGAATAGGAGAATGCTAAACAAAGCGATAGCTTTTATCTGTATTTCTTACTAGATTTATATGTTCTTTCTTCTAGTTAAGTATGCGAAAGGACGAAAAAAAATCGACACTGATCACAGCTTTTGTTTTATTTATCCGAAAAAAATAATATCCATATTTATGCGGATATGCTAAAGATACGTCCCATTTCTTTTGGAGTTTTGAATAATGACTCATAATCTCGAGTACAAAATAAAAATGTCGCCAAAACAATCGCCGTAGTAGTGCTAGCTAAGACAATGCAGCGATATATTTCTTTCAACTTCTGCAGTTTCTGGGCTACTGGGAACGGGCATTTATCTTGTTGTGAATGTTTATCATCTTTGTAAGAGAATTTTCCATCATCAGCGTATACCCAAGCGTGGCCATTCGCCTCTTTATACATTTATGGGCATATCATATGCAGCGATATTGTGCTTACAATGACAATAATGGAAACTAAATCATTCTCGTTTTCCTCTTTTCTTTTTTAAGAAATTCTACTTTAAGAATGGCTCGAAGATAATGAGCGCGCTTTTTTGTTTTCTTTCAGAATAAAATAAAACTAATTTTTTGATATATCTAAACAATTTTGCGTATTACAATGTAATCTATTTCATATCAATCTTTTTGACTTGTTTATATTGTCTTGTTTACGTTCTTTCTACGTTCGCTGGTATCAGTAAATACTTTGAATCAGCATAAAATTCATATTATTTTAGTCTTTTCTGGAAAAAAATATATGGTATTTCTTCTGAATACATTTATGAATGCATTAAAGGCTACTGATATCTAAAAATTTATTTTAAGAAAGCTTATTATTCAAACGGACTTAGATTCTTTTACCTTTACTATTTATAATATTAAAAAAATAAGAATAACAAAAAATACAACAATTATAATCTAAAAAACATACTTCCTATATACTTAAATATTTTTGGAACGTTTGCTCTCTTTATCCAAAAAGTGTTAAAAAATTTATAAAATTTTGAAAATAAAAACCTTATATATCTGAACACCTTCATCTTGATAATTTCTTGTTATTATTGATATCGATTCCAGTAATATAGTAAAATAGAAATAATATAGTAAGACAGAAATTGGAATTTACTGAAAGTAATTATGATTTCGACATATTAAGTATAAGTGGTTAAGTTGAAATGTTGAAAATTTAAATTTTGGCAATAAAGAAATACAAATAAGTAAATCGTGATGTTCAAATAACGAATATTACGACAATAATTTTTGGAGATATTCATTTTGTTTTAGCGGAGAAATATTGCTGTTTATTTTATATATATATATATAATTTTCTTGAATTAACAAATTTGCTTGTAATAAGCTGCAGCATATATATTGCAGTAGAACTCAAATTAGACCCGATGGGGATTATTAAATATATGTAGAAATGAAAAAGTTTTAATGAAAAGAGTCATTTCTTTCAATAGAAAGAGAATTCGTTTGTAAAGTATTAGCATTAGATTAAGCCCTACGAAAATAATGTCCATATATTTACTTATACAAGCATATTATTCTAAAATATCTTCACTTGAAAATATAAGTTCAAACAAGTTTATTTAAAACATTACTGCCAAGCAAATTTTAATAATTATATAATCTTTATTCTGGAAAATATATTACTCATTCAACTAAGCTTTCAAAGAAATCATCAGTTATTATGTTATTCGTTTAAGTGTAAGGTCTTTCATATTTCCAGATATTGACAGCTTTAATATTTGTTTAGTTTAGTTAAAGTCTTTTAGTTTCACAACTTAAGTTGTTTAAAAGTTCTTCCGGAACAAAAACAGTTGTATGCATAAGCATGATAACAAATAAAATCATCTTTATTTTCAGCTAGTTTATGGGTATTAAAATCTAATAAATGACTTAGCGAAATGGCAGTTAATTTCCATTCGCTTAATTGAATGAGTATTATGAATTTAATTGTTTGAATTGAATTGAAGTATGAATTTAATTGTTTTCAAATTTGTGAATAGACAGATTTTAAGACATGTTTTATGTGAAAGTAGTCATATCATTTTTTTTTTTTTTGCAAATAACAATTCCACTTTTTACATTGTCATCTTAATTTTATATTATGACACTAAAATCAGAATAACATACAAACTTCTTATTAAGTACTAAGTAAAAGTGAAAAAATGACTAATAATGGTTTTATTTATTACAATTCTTCCCAATATTGATATAAGTAATAAATCATTAACCAAAAAGAATTTTTCAAATTAAATAAAGTGCCATCAGAAATGGAGGAAAACAGATTGAAAGAAAAAAATGACAAGTAATTATAATTGATTCATAGTAAAACGAGTCTCAATCTTAAAAAAGAATTTAGGATTCATTTCATCGACATTTGTACATTCTTCGCTGTATTTCCAAAAATATTTATAGAAAAATTAAGTTTTAAAAATTAGTTTTTCCATTCTAAAAATCTGAAAAGATGATAAAATATTACAGCATTAGAATGATAAAAATAAAATTTTTATTCCATTGTGCAGCTTATCTTCCTTACCTCTTCTATATCTTTTGTTTGTACCCCATTTTATACTTTAATTTTTCGATCTTCCGTTGCAAGTGCTTAGAATTAAAAAATAGTAGATAGTAGTACTTAGAATTTTTAAATGTATTATTACTATTTTCATTTTCTTTCATAATATATCTATCGCATTTTGAAAAGAAAATTAAATATAATCGAATGTTCATGAATATAAAAATATAAAAAAGTTAAAATTCAAGGTTTTTACATTTGCAATTCTATGTAATTTGCAACGCTGCTATACTTTTTATATTGTAATCAGTTCCACATCATATAACATAAAGCAAAACATAACAAAATAATGTTTGAAATTATACATATCATGGTGTTTTTCTAAAATTCAGAGGAAATCAAAAAAAAAATTCTGTGTTTATGGGCATACAATAAGAAATTTGACACAAGGAGCTTAAATTACCATATACTAAAATGAATTAAATAAATAGAATCGCTAAAGCTTAAATATTAATTAATATTTTAAAGTTATGTTTTATATATGGGGCATTATTTATAAAGTCAACATATTAATCAGTACACAACACAATATCTTCATAGGAACTTAAATTAAGCCATCTGCATCTTTTATCTGAATGGCTTAGATTGAATCCTTAAATTATTCAAATATATTGCGAATAGTAAATTCTAATTTAAAATTTTAAGAAATTAGATAAAATAAATTTGATGTGGATTACTTTTTTCAGAAACTACCTCAAAATTTCTTGAGTTATAATTAATTTCATTTCTAGCAGTTTCTGCTCTATCTTTTCGGGTTTTAATGTCTTTCTACCAAATTAAAACACACGTGTCCTCTCACTTTTCATTTTAATTGTTTTTGAATTGTTAATTCTAATATGTTCTCATTTTAAATTGCTATATTCTCAAACATTTATATTGCTTTTCTTTCTTTTTACAGGTAAGAACCTTTGCTTCTTAATAAATTTTATGAAGGCAAAAATGTAGAGTGCTGCGGAATTCTTACGTAAGTTATCTGTTTAAAATTAATTATTCAAATCTATTTCAGAGTTCTTGGAATTTGAACTGTTATAAACTTCTTTAATAAAAACAATCATTTCTATCACTTTTTTTTTATACAGTTCTGTTCAGCTGGTTGAGTTGTAATATCCTACTGAATTGAGCAAACATTTCTTATTATGAGTATTAATGATGATTGTTTTTCTCTCGCTTGTAGATATAGAAGTTATATATAAAAAATAAAAGGTATCAATAACTAAAGAAAACGAAATGATTATATATATATATATACAATGCAAAATTTCGATTGTTTCTATTTTAAGTTGGAACCTCTTTTCACTCTTTTCATTTTAATAATGGCAAGAATTTACGAAAAGCCGCTACCTTTCAAGTAAAGCCTTTAACGTCAAAATTGTAGAATAATGTTGTTTTTTTTCAATCGAAAAAAAAACAGCTGTCATAATTATAAAATTTCAATTCATTCTTTTCCTTTAGCACTCGTGCTGCCATGCGCATATTGTAAATTGATTTAATAAAGTTTTTATTTTTCTGTTGGCAACAACACGGATTTTAGCTTTAATTTATTTTCATAACATTTTAAAAGTCAAAACTGAAAATGTTAAAATAGTATTCGGCATTTCAGAGTTAAACGTAGACAACAGTTCCGACCCTCTCTGACACAGACAAAAAATTCTGTATGGATGGACGGAATGCATGACAAAAGGTGAGAACTATGGTTGAGTCTTAATGACCATCACCGTCTACCTCTCAAATGAGTTACGTCTCGTCATCAGCATGAGGTAGTCAGTTCATATCGTTTTTATACCTAGCAGGGCGCCGAGAACCAATCACCATACAGTTAGCTTCTCATTCTCAATCTATGGAGTTACATTAAAGGGTTAAATAGCATTTATATGTCAATAGTATATTATTACTTAGCTCATCCATAGAACACATCACCTTAAACAGATATTAGAATTTATAGAAGATTCCTTATGACACTCCCCATGTTAACATAAATACTATATCTAATTTCAAATCACACTAATTGCAGTTTCTAAATTTTCCTAACTAAGTCAGATAACTAATTAATAATCAAAGGTTAAAAAAAATAAAGGAAAAAATCTCATTATTTTTAATCACCTTTTTCTTCTTAAACTATCTGTTCTACTTTAAAGATGATCTAAACTAGACAAATTAATGAGATGATAATATAACTTTTCTATATGTTATGATCTGGGGGGAAGGGGGGGAATGATTTTAGAGCCGGCATAATAACATTCTCAATATAATTCTTCAGAAAATGCAATTCCTTATGTTGAAAACAAATATATTAAAACAAATTTAGTTATTGTTTGGAGAATATTACCTCGTTTTTTGTCGCTACGATATTAAAATCTATATTTATATTAATATTTCTGAAATCGAATTCTTATGAAGGATGGGTCCTTATTTTATTACTTGTTGATTAATGGCATGAATATTTATCTGGAAACATAGCTGCATCACATTACCTTAGTTCTGGCAGAAAATTTTCGACGAATTTCTTTACTATATTTTTGGAATAAAACTGTCTTGTTTGACTTCAGCTACCTTAATGCAAGATTCTTGTAAGTTACTTTCAGACAGTTAAAGTATTTTCAATATTGTAATAAAGGGATTACCGAATGTTGAAACTTTGGGATCAGAATTTTAGGAAATGTACTTATAGCGAAGCAATTCTAGAGCAAGCTATCTTTGAAATAGATTCTATAGGCCAAAAGTGTCCTTTAGTGATGAAAAAATATTTTTTAAATATTATTTTCGAAAAACTATTTCAGATGTGACTAAATAAAAAATTTTAAAATTGTGACTAATTGAACAATTTACAAAGTTATGATACAAATTGTGAAAATATGCTTGCGCATTCAAAATCTTGAAGCAAGCCACTAAAAATTATTTACGACATACATTTCGAGAACCTCTAATGAAGTTTATTTTACAAATTAAGTGGTGAGCGTTTAAAATATATTGTTTAGAAATATCCAAAATAAACTATATAAATAATTTTATATTATTTCTTATGTATTTTCAGGAAATAATGTACATTTATTGTACATTATTTTTTGTCAATTATAAAATCACACATTTGTTATCAATTATATTGCATGGCTTTATATGTTTGATATTATTATTAATTTGTTACATGCAAGAGACTTTCAAGACGCTACGAAATAGTGTTTTATCTATCTCGTTCTGCTTTTATTTTTACTTAAAATCATGCATTTAAATTTTGGATATCGAATGAGTTAAAATAAAAATTATTTGCAATGAAAATAATTACTTAATAATAAAATACATAGTAAATAAAACATTAACCTTATAACTGGTCACTTCCTTTAAAATTTTAAATAGTTCATTGCAATAAAATGTAGTATTCTATTCATTAAAACATTTTAATTTTTCTCTTTATGTGCATCTTGATAATGTGTAAATAAATAATGACGATACTCAAATAAGAAAGGAAATAACTCAAGGTATACCAAAATCATCAAAGGTTTTGCAAATTTTCCAATATTTATAAATAAACAATATTTGTTAAATTTAATAAAGTCTAAACTAATAGATGTGTTATGATTAATCTGATAGCTTTTAGTAACGTTACTAAGCAAATGCAGTTGGAAAAGTCGGATAATATTGTAATACATTTTCATGCATAGAATTAACAGAGACGAGTACATAAAATATTCTTATTATTTTCATGGCATCAATAAATTATTAATTGCATTAGTTTGTTTAATTTTATTTTCAGAGTTAATTTTTAACTGATTTGAGAAATTTATAATGCTTAAAACGTAAAACAGGATCAAAATTCCCTAATCGAATAACTTTTGAGAAAAAGTTTTAAAATATTTTATATTTTGACAAGAAATAAATATAAAGAATAATAATCAAAGTCAATAACAATCTGTATCAAAGAAAGCAATGATAATAAGGTGTGCTAATTTAAATCTAAAAAAATCTTTCAATTCTGATTATTTGATTGATTGATTGACGCTTCAAAGACCAAATCTAATCAAATATAATGTATGTGACATTACACGAATTTTTTTGAAAAGCAGTATGTCCATTTTATTCCTTTAATAACCTTAAATATCCTTGATTTTATTATAAAGTTAATAGCAACTAAAAGTTTTCAGTAATAAACTGCCTGCTTTAAACAAACAATTTATACGTTCACAATTAAAATTTTTTGACAACAATATTCATTCATGAGATTTTTATCAGCTCAAATGTTGATTCATTATTTTTAATGTTTACATATTTGTATTCAAAAAAATAAAAAGGAAACTTCAGAATACATCTGCCATGCATTATTGACATGCATTAAGTAGAGACCATCTTAGCTTTCTTTTATTAATGATTCAATACTATTTCACTCTCTTCACAAAATTAAACTTATTAGAATATTTAATTAACAGTAAAAAATTTATTTCAACAAAGATATAGAAACTTATTTGTATACAAAATTTAATATAATGTTTTAGTTTTCTAACAACTATTTTAAATATAACTCTACCTCCTACAAAGATATCAAAACAGGCTTGTTTGAAAAACGTCTTAACAAATTATAGCGTTATATTAAGTTTTTCGTACGAATAAGTTTTGATACCTTTGAATACTAATGCACTAGCTGTATAATATTCAAAATAGTTGCAGAAAATTATTACATCATATAACAGTTTTAAATATTACACTCCTGGTGAATTAATGTGCAAAGGTATGAAAACTTATTTTATTTAAAAACTTGATATAATGGGATAATTTTAACAACTATTTTAAATATCACATTGCCTAGTGTATTAATGCCAAAGATATCAAAACTTTTTTTTATGAAAATACTGGTTAGAAGATTATCACATTATATCGTTTTTTCATTCAATTAAAATTTTATATATTTGCACATTAATGCAACAGGCTGTGTAATATTTTAAATAGTTGTTAGAAAAGTATCACATTATGTCAACAATTTTAAAAATTATGCTCCTAGTGCACTAATGTGCAAAGGTATCAAAACTTATTTCTATGAAAAAATGATATTTGAAACTTATTTCTATGGAAAAATTTCTGTGAAAACTTGATATAAGGGGACAATTTTTAACAACTATTTTAACTATTGCATTGCCTAGGGCATTAATGTGCAAATATATCAAAATTTATTTGTATAAAAAAACTTGTTAGAAAATTATCACATTATATCAACTATTTTAATATTACACTGCCTAGTGCATTAATGTGTAAAGGTTTGAAAACTTATTTATATGAAAAATTTGATATAATGTGGTAATTTTTTAACAACTATTTAAATATTGCATTGCTTTTTGCGTTAACCGTTACCTTATTTTCTCCAAATGCCAATTCAAGATACAGCGAGTATACATTTTTACCGACATAAACCCAATAAAGCAACTTCAAAGACATATTTTTTCCAAAATCGATACTGCTTTCCTCCGAAATCAAGACAGTTATTTCCGGCTTCTATCTCGAAATCCAAATAAGTGGCTTGTCTACTAGTAAACCAAGGATTCCTTTCTGCTCAGCGGTTTCTTTTACAGGCCAGTGCGAAATCGATTCTTTTATATCTTCAAATATGTCAGCCAAAACATATTTGTTCTTAATGCCCCATTCGCGAATAAAGATGTCCTCTCATTTGAACTAGTAGGTGGTATTTGAGGAAGAAAAAGGAATATATATACACGCCAAATCCACTGCCAAAAAAATTCTTTGCGCCAAGAAATTCGAACCCAATTCTAGGCTATTAACGAATCCAGTCAACAAAACAAGGTTGCTTTGTGGAAGAAAGTACTGATAGCCAGAAGGCACGAGAAGAGTTCGGGTATTCTGTAGCTATCATTGTACCGCAGATAAAAAAAGCAAGGCTTTAATGTTAAACCAATGCTCAAAGAATATTTTTAATTATGCCGTCTATGCACATTAAAAACCGTGTAGAAACGAAATTGTTGAAACTATGCGATTCAATGCGATTTCAAAAGGAAAAGAAAAGAGTGCTGCAAGTTTGTTTCTATTGTAACCACGTCGTTCTTTTCCAGTAATAAGACTAATAAATAAAGAAGAAAAAAAGACCTTTAAAATAGAATATGCTCATGCGTACGTTGTTGTTATGATTTAATAAAATAGAACAAGTATTACGAAAAAATGATAGTTATAGAAGGAAAAATTATTGTTGGCCTAGGCAAGTTGGATACTTCTTAATTTAGTTATAATAATGTTTCATTTTATAACAACCAAAGTAATTTTAAACAGACCTTTATAATTTCAAACTGAGTTGTATACCAGTTGTATTAAACTGACATAGAACTCCATTATAATTTTTAGGTCCGAGTGCATGGTAGATATACCATTATATGCGGAATGGAATCCTAGAACTTAAAAAAACAGAGATTTTAACATGAGATGATTGTGGAACTGAAAGTAGAGTGAAATATAAATTTGTAAGATTATGTCCGTATGCTTTTTAATATGTCTTAGTAATCGAAGCAGCTTGAAATGACTTTATTCTGTAAAAGTTTGCTTTGGAAAAAGAAAGAATAATGTCTTCCTTTTGATTAAATTATTGATATAAAGTAAGACTTTATATTTTAATAAGTGCCGCAATCTTAATAGATAAAAATTTTATCATGGATGGTGAACTCATGAATTTTGTTCGATAATAGTACCCTGAATACTGGATGTCCATATGAAATCACGTTCAATTATATCTAATTTAATTTTTTTACTTAGAAATTTATAATTAAAGAATAATTAGTAATAGAAATAATAATTACAATAGAAGTTAAGATTTTAATTTCTTTTTAAATTTTTAATTTCTAATTTATGTTTTTAAGAGACCGATTACATTGTGGAATCTCTAAATAAACATTTAAAGAAGACATTCTGTTGAAACTCAAAAAAATGTAGACCATCATTCTTAAAACATTAGTATTAAGTAAAAAAAAAATTAACTTATAATTAAATATGTTCAACTATTATGTTAATAAAAGATTTTGCCATCAATATAAAATTTGATAGTATTTAGTTTAGAGTCTGTCGAATATTATATCGGCACTCTTGATATATTCAGGATATGCTAGCAAATATTTACTGTAAAAATAATACATTGTTATAACTAATATAATCAATACAGTTTTTATTTCCTCGGCAAGAAATTTTTTTTAATTAGCTATGAAGTGTATGGCGTTGAATCAATATTAAATTTCATTCCTCAATTTTTTAGATACTTTTTTTAATTATTGAATCTTCTGTTTTTTTTAAATATATAAAAGTAAATTAAACGCACATATTTTCAATTAAGCTGTGATGTAAAAAAAATAAATTTCAAATAAATTTATTATTTTAGATGTTGATTTTTTAACAAATAAAATTCTACTCACAATATTCACAAAAAATAATTTTGATGTATTAAAATTTTTATTTATAATTTAAATAAATGATAGAACAATTCAATTTTCTATTTACCTATTGAACAAATATTTTTAATTTCTTATAATCGATTAGTTTTGAATGTATACTTCTGTTAACAAGAATGAAGAATATGTGCTTATATATCGATAATAATGTTCACTAAGCAGGATTTTTTTACCTCTTTTACCTTATATTATCTAAATAGATAAGGTATCCTTACACAGTACATATATACTTAGAAGATTAGGAATATACACATTGGAGCGATTTATTTCATTTTGAAGTTTTAATTAATTAAAATTAAGCAATATTTCGCCATTTTCTGGAATAACTTTCGAAAATATTTTCTCATTAATATAATTTTGCACTAAGCCTACATTCAAACAAGAAGCAGTCCAATCATACCAATTGAATAGCCAACAAATATTTTTCTGATTTTTTTTTCGCTTTTTCATTATTTATTTGTTTTATTTTTCAATGCAATGTAGTTGGAAAACTTTATAGGTTCATTGAAATTCAAAACGTGTTTATTTTTTTATCAAATATTTAACCGCGTGTTTCATCAAAAATTTAATCATAAAAGAGAAAGTGAAGTTAGAATATTGTTAGAGACGTTGTGAACTTAGAAAATAGATTGTGCTCATAGCATTGCTTTTAATGGACCTATAGTCCAATGGAATTAGATTCATTTGAGAAATCCATGTTTACAATAATCAGTACAAGCATAACACTATTGAAGTTACACGACTTTATCAGAATCATTGATGGTTAAAATAATTTTTTGAGGAAATCATCAACAAATTATGCATAAAAGGTTTGAGTGGGATTATAGTTTTATTATGGTTTCATGCTTAATAATAATTTGTTGAAAAAAACATGATCGTATGAAGCATAAGAGATTTAACTGAAATTATACATTTTCAATATTCCAGCTGGTTGTCAACTGCTTTTAGTTCGAGAATAAATTAAACAGCACTATTTCTTAACTGACTTGAACCAGAAATCATGAAAAGCTTTTGCAAAGACAGAAATTTTCCAAATTATCCTTTCCTTTCCCGCTGCTTCAATGTCTTATCAATGATCCTTATAGCATTATATTTTTATAATAGTTTGGTGTTTAACAATAATTTGTTGAAGAAATAATGAACTAATTCAGCGCAAGGCATTTAACTGAAGTTATACGTTATCCCTATTCCAGTTGGTTGCTAAACGATTTTAGAATAAATTGGACAGAACAATTTCCTAACTGACTTGAACCAGTCTTCATGGAAAACTTCTGCAACGACAGAAATTTTCCAATTTTTCCTTTCCTTTCCCGCCTTATAGCAATATATTTTTATAATAGTTTGATGTTTAACAATAATTTGTTGAAGAAATAATGAACGAATTAAGCGCAAGGCATTTAACTGAAGTTATACTTTAATTATATTCCAGCTGGTTGCCAAACGATTTTAGAATAAATTGAACAGAACAATTTCCTAACTGACTTGAACCAGTCTTCATGGAAAACTTCTGCAAAGACAAAAATTTTCCAAATTATCCTTTCCTTTCCCGCTGCTTCAATGTCTTATCAATTATCCTTATAACATTATATTTTTATAATAGTTTGGTGTTTAACAATAATTTGTTGAAAAAATAATGAACGAATTAAGCGCAAGACTTTTAACTGAAATTATACGTTATCCCTATTCCAGCTGGTTGCCAAACGATTTTAGAATAAATTGGACAGAACAATTTTCTAACTGACTTGAACCAGTCTTCATGGAAAGCTTCTGCAACGACAGAAATTTTCCAAATTATCCTTTCCTTTCCCGCTACTTCAATGTCTTATCAATGATCCTTATAGTATTTTACCACTTGCCAAAAGCACTCCCTTCAATTACGGATGCGAGAACTTTTTAGAAGCGAATTAGATTGCCGGGATCACAACCAACGTCCCTGCTCTGCGTCAAGATACTATTGCTTTCCTTGTTCCATCAGCCTTGATTACAACGGTGTCATTCCCAGAAGCCAGCAGAACCAAAACAGTTTCCTCGGGAAATGGAGGAAGAAGCTCAAGAATTATGAACTGGAAGTGAGAAAGTTTCGTTTTCTTCTGGCTCCCATAAAAATGTCGTGCAGGTATTTGTTGGGATGATAAAACTCGGATGCGTAGAAGATTCTGTATCGGAATCTTTCGAATTAGTTAGTTGAGATTTTCTTTTTTTATTCTTTTATCTTCTTAATTTTCTACTGAGAATCTTCGCGGGTGAACTATCCACCGGAAGTAAACTGTTCCTGGTATATTTCAAAGGAAGTGAAGCTCGTTCCTTATTCTCATTTCTTTTTCCGGGTATTTATTATCTACTTTTTTTCCGTCTAGGTTAAAGCTATTCGACTTCGTTGTTGTTGGAAGAGTTTCTTTCCCAGGAACATGTGCAATTAGGCAACTCTTTTGTTATGCTTTTCCGTTCTTTCTTTCTTTTTTTTTTCAAAAATAGAATGAAAAATGTTAATGATGCTTGGTTAAGTATGACATTAATTTTTTCTGCCCAAGATCGGACAAAGAGATTAAATTCTTCTTACGACACAGTTCGGTTGTGTAACATAAACAGGAAATATAATTTTGAACTATTCTGTTGAATTGAAAGGAATAGTGTTATTTCAAACCTTTAACTGAGCTTTAGAGATTTCTTGTGACAATAAAGCAAAGTATTAATAAAAATATTTTTTAATTGAAAAAAATACAAAAGTTTAAAGTAGGATTATAAAAACCATAATAAGCTAAAAATAAACTTATGCTATCTTTTCATTATTAAAATGTTTCTCATGAGCTTTGAGAAAAAAATGGATTGGGGGATATTCAAACTTCATCAAAAGAATTGTTCCGTTGATGAATATTTCAATTAATAAATTAATACTACTCTTCAGGTAGTTATAATAAGATAGTTAAAATAAATTTTGCGTGTTGAAAAATCCAAATAATATTAATCTTAAAAGTGAAACAATTTTAAAATGAAAACTTGATACTTAAATATTATTTTCTTTATTTCATTTCTTGTATTCATCTTTAAAACTGTGAAGACATCTCAAAACTTTTGAAAAAAAAGTGAAGAATTCAAAATTTCAACTACAGTCATTTTAGTTTAATCTGTCAGGAATGCTGATTATATTTAAGGACGTTTTTACAATTTTTAAAAATTACTTAAGATGTTCATTACTAACTTCGTTTATGACAACAGTATGTTCTGTCCGAGGTTGCGCATATTGTTTCTGAGTACATTAGGAAGGTTAATAAAGAAGAATGCATCTGGAAAGTCAAAATAATGTAAAATATAAAGCGAAATTTTTCATTGAAATTTTTCAGGCAGTTTTATTAAAATAGTTGAAATATTGTTGCGTGTTGATTGTCTTTTAATTCTTTTACCATAAATTTATTTTAACTATTTGATTCATAAATTATTTAAAAAAATAAAATCAGAATACTATTAATCTGAAAAGTTATAAAGGCAAACCCGATACTTAAATATTATTTTCTTCGAAATTTATTAAATGTATTGCATAATTCTTCAAAACGTATGTTAAAAATTTGATTCCATACTATTTTGCTTCATAGATGTTCTTCCATTTCTTTTCAAATTAGATTATTTAACAAGAAATACTTTCTGTAATAAATATATTTACTGTTATATAAACAAGTTGCAAGTTTTCAAAATGTTACTTTTGATTTTTAAAAAATTCTGGAAAGTTATTATTAATTTCTACAAATATTATAGGTTTGAAACGCAACTAAAATATTATTATTTTTTCTTTTTTAATGAATGAAGGTTTTTTGTCAATTTATTTATTTAATTAATTAATATTCTCTTTCTTAAGAGTATCAGAATGGGAAAAATAGAAGAATACAATGTTTGTTGATTGCATAATATGTAATCATACTTTTTATTTCTTTAGGAGATTTGAATGTATATTTATAAAAACTCACCAATGTATCTACTTACAATGAAGGAATACAATATAATCCATTGAAATGGTCACTTTTAGAATAATGTAATGCAATCTTTATATTTATGAAGTATGTTTTGCAACTTTGATAATTTTTTATCTCAATATTTAATACAATTTTATACAATTAACCGTATTAAAAATGTTAAATAAAATTAATCTCATAAAAATGCTCTGTTAAGAGGTATTTTTGTAATGTTTCATGTGACGGCAGCTCATATTTTTCAAAATTACTTAATGTATATGCATACGTGGACAATGACTTATTGAATTATACCAAATAAAGGAAGCACAATAGTATAAATTAATATAAATTTATACGTAAAAACAAAATAAAAAAATAATTTTGATTTTGAAAGCATAATTTTTTCCAACACTGATATCTCACGATAAACTGCAGATTATTGAAATGATATAATAAAAGATAAAAATGAAGACATGTTAAAAGTAAGGGGCAAAAAAAAATTATTTTGCTGCAAATGATGTCATTTGATTTTTAATTAAATAAAGTTAATTCTTTTAACTTTAATATTCATTTTATTCCTTTTAAAATTTTTATGAAGTCAATTCTACATCTCACTGTAGATTTTCAAAGAACATGTTTGGACTCGTACGCATAATAATCAATTAAAATCAAAGAAAAAAATAATTTTGATGTTCTACCTGAAATTTACGGAGAAATATTTGAGTTATTATCTCAACAAATTTGAAAACAAGATGACGAATTCAAAATTTCGAATTCAATTGTTTTAATTTTTGTTCCTAAAAACTGTCAAGGATGGTGACTATATTTAATTTTTAAAAATTTTCGTAAATTACATTGTATAATTGTTTCTTTATCCGATGTTGTATAGATTTTTTCTGTGTATATTAGAAATGATTAAAAATAAAAATACATATGAAAAATCCCTTAAATTAATGCAAAACATTAAAAAAATTATAATTATTGTATTTTAAATTCAAGTTTAAAAGTGTATTGATTTAATTATACGATTACATCTATAACAAATTTCATGACTGTAAATCCGATCGATCCATCTAAACACCACAAACAATCCTTTATAAGTATAGATTATTACAATCATATTTGACATAATTATGAAAATTATATTAAGAATTAAAAAATTACAAATTATTATACTTCAAAAGATTCTTTTTTAATTATTAACACAATATCTCATGATAATACTTTCACTCTTCTATAAATTATATTTAAAAAAAAACACAGCTTCCTTTAACTTTTTTTCTAATATTATCAAATCAATTTAAATTACATTATAAGTTTTTCTTTAAAATTCTAAACACGTTATATGTTGTTAGAATTCTAAATGTAAGGAACTTAATTCAATTATTAAAAAATCTGCAAAATCTTATCCATTTTTTATTCGAAAATGCCATAAGTAAAGAAACACTTTCTAAAAATTCTGAAATTAATTTCAACAAAAACACTTGCCTTTTCTAAACAAAACATTTATTATTTAAATCATTTGCTCAGAATGTTTTAATGTATTCCAAACAAATGCAAAATTTTTGTTACCCACAAAATTTAGCACACAATATTTTAAACGAGAATATGTTTCCCTCAACCAGCATCTAAAGGAGCATAACACAATGAAGTGAGGTAAAAGAAATTAAAATATTCTCTCATAAATATTTCATTTATAACAAGGTGCAAAAGGAATGCTATTCTATTTTTCTTACTGAATAGCATTGTTCATGTATTGAAATGGTGAATTTAAATTATGACTGTCTGATTAAATAAAACATTTCAAAATGTAAATTAATTTCTAGTATGAAATATTTTCTGAAATTTTATTCCGACCGAAGGAAATATGTAAATTTTCGAGAAAGTACTTAAATTTAAAAAGAGCAAGTAAAATCATATTTCCTCTTTCGTTAATAAACCTAGCTATTTATTTATGTTAAAAATGGATCAACAATTTTGACTGAAACATAGTATTATTATGAAGAAAAATTTGTAAAGCCAATTAAATATATTTGTAAATGGGATTGATTTTATTAGTCTCTCGTCACATCTTTATGTCAGTAGAATTTAAATTATTTGAGAAAATTTCATTTTTTAACTCCCCAAGAAAAATTTAGCGCGTGTTTCATTTATCGAGTGTCTTGAATGTATTGTATATTTTGGCATATGTATGGCTACCGCAAAAATTGCCAAGTCACACTTAAAACGCGACTTGCAGAAACTCTTCCGAACAATTTTGGTACGCTGTTTAACAAAGTTAAGAAAGCAAACATAAAAAAAATTAAAAAATAATAAAAAAAAATTTTTGAAGTCAGATTTACGTGTAAACAGAATTCATGTCACAACTCATCACGATCCAATACACATCTAAAATGAAAGCAGATGTTCCTGCAAATTGTGAATCAGGAACGCCAGCTGGTTTGAGGTTTCAGTTGAAGCCCGGAACGTTGAACATAACTTTGTTTGGAATGTTTCTCTAAATAAACATAATTCTGATTTTCAAACAAGTATACTAGCTCTACTGCATGCCATTAAATTGTGACAAGTAAATAATCCAGATGAATTTGGCGTGTTTTCCAGTAAGAATTATTGGTTTATTTATTGAAAACACCTGTAACAAAATCTCCAATCATAGGCATAAAAATAACATTAAAAAAAGAACTAATTAAAAATTGTAAGCATTTAACGTAGAAAAAAAAGTATATATATAGAATTGAAGAATTTAAAATTGTTAAGGGCTTACTTTTAAAATCTTTAAATTATATATTAGGAGGTTGTAAACGCCGAATCTTCTCTGCCTGCCAGTTACATTCAACACATGGGACTTTCGGATTCTACTTAAAAAGCTTTTTGATCAAAATCCCATACTCATATGCTACGCTGAAATTAGAACTTTGTCTCATTGTATCCATAACTATGCTGATACTACCAAATGCAATCTAATGGCATCTTGTATAACTATCATGTTTGACACAAGAAAATGACAGCCAGCGTTAATGCAAATGAAAAGATAAATGTTATAATAAAATACTGAATTAAAAAAAAATTTTTTTTCTTCAACTGTAAATAGAGAACTCTTTAAATTCTAGAACTCTTCATATTCATTCAGGTATGTTTGTTCATATTTATTCCATCTGTTTGTTTTTATTTTATTCAAACCAGTCTTACATATTTACTTGTGCATTCAGGTTTTTAGAAATTTGATCTCTATCAAGCTTCATTACACTTTTTATTTTAGCTTTTTGTTGTTGTAAAGACGGTAAATTTTCACTTACTTTCTTACGGACCGGGTATAGCGTTTTTCAGCTAATGTTTATTAAATAGTTTTTTATTTATAAAGTATCATTATCTGCTAATAGATTAATTTTAATTTTTATACTATTCGCATTTCACTATCTGATAGAAAATAAAAAAAAATAAAAATACTTTTAATATTTTTGAACATTTGTAACAAGGAATAGTAAATTAAAGGTCCAAAAGAAGTGAAAATAATAATTTTTTTCAAAATATATCTCTTGATCACACCAAAATTATACTTTTTAAAAATTGAATTTCTCATCTAATACTTATTTTGCATACTTTATGTTTTTCTCTATTCATATATTTTTTAATCCTGATGTTAAATATATATTAAAAAGATTATCTCACCAAAGAACTTATCTATGTTGCAGCATAGATAAGTATAAAAATTATTTATGATGAACTATTTCTCATCATAAATAATTTTTGAATTCGCCAAACATTTTCACATCAAATTGCATTGGCCAAAATCATAGGATCATAATTATTTTCCCGATTTATATTTCTATTGCTAAGCGATCTACTTGTGAAAGTAAATATTTTCAGTTTGTGCTTATGAATATGTTATTACTGTGGATTGTTCTCTGATATTTATTCTGCTAAAATTACTAGTGATAAGAGCAGGAATCTCAATTTAATTTCATGGTAAAATTAGGGCTCGTAATGTCGACAGCATCCTCATTGCTGACACTTTAATACAATTCACTTGGAAAATGTTGTTACAGCTATCCAGTGCATTTCTATAGATGTTTTCACCTATCTGCTTGGAACAAAATGAAGACGCCTCATGATATTATCTTATAATTTTAAATGAACAATTTTTGTATATGCTTACAAATTTATTTCGTATAACTCCGAAACAGCCCTAATGATTTGGACCAAATTTTATATTCAGATGAGATTTTACTTTTGAGTTTATTTATACAAGCGTCTTTATTGAATAAAAACGCGATTTTACACGCACACACACACAAAGAAAAACCTTTTTTAACTAACTATTAGAATAAGTGTATTCAACTTCCGCTTCGAAAAATAGGCAGTGCAATATAGTGGTCAGAACAACATTAATGGTGCTTGTGTTGCGAGTCCACTGTTCGAGTCGCATTTTTATTTATTTATTTATTACTTATACTTTTATATTTAATATTTTTGGTTTTTAATTTTATCTATGCAGATTTCTTTCCTGAAAAAACGTGATTTTACAACAAAAAACACTTTTTTATATAGATAGTAGAACCTTTTTCTATCTTCTCTCATACAGACAATGTATTATAGCACCATTTCAGATCCTATTTCCGAATAGTAAAACTGAGTGTAAGTTCAAAAATATAAGTAATAAATACTGTGACATAGTATAGTTTGAATAATATGTTAAGCTAAGTGTATTCATGATATTTTCATTTAAATGACTAATTCATAAGACTATTCACATTCTACATTAGATAGCATTGAAAAATATTCAGATGTAATAAATATCTAAACATTTCTACCGAAAAAAAAAACACGATTTTGCAAAAAAAAAAAAAAAAAAAAAAAAAAA
>JAPMOR010091050.1:22519-37235 GCA_026543865.1 Argiope aurantia | reverse complement strand
TTTTCTCTACCTTTTGTGACACTTTAAGATGCGGTGATGAATATTAATTTTTGTTTCATTTCTGTCGTAGTGACTTTGAGAATTAAATAAAGATTAACTTTGGTTGAAAGTTCACTGGAGAAGGACAAACTGACATCTTACAACTTCTTTTTATAATCTTCCAGATTACGAAAAAGTGAAAAGAATTTTTGAATACTCGAATAAGCTCGCTTTAAAAACACAAATGAATAATTCTATAAGTCGTACTTCAGAACTTAAAGGTAATTAAATATCTAAATTTTTCAAAAGCTTTTACAGTGAGAATTTGATTTGTAAAAATCAAGAATTCAAGCACAGTCTGAACCTGCCCTGCTTATAAAAAATTATTAATAATGAAAAAGCCCTTTTTTTAATTATAATGATTTTTGCATAATTTTTGTAGAGTAAATTTTAAGGCCAGATTAAATTGTAATCATCTCATTAAATATCTAGATAAACGGAAAATATTAAAAACATTTGTGTCTTAAAAACATTTTGTTCAATCGTAATACATGTTTCATAGACAATATAAAAATATTTATCATTTAAAAAGGTAGAAAATAATAAAATGCAAACAAATAATATCTAATAGATAATGAAACAGAATGAACAAATCAAACAGAAAACAGCATTTAAATGCTAAATATGTGGAGATACTTAAGACTATTTATAATATTTTGTTAGAATTTTTTCGTTCTTGAGAATTTATGTATCGCTTCAAAGCAGAGTGATATTTGGGAGGAAGTTTTTTTAAAAATAATTCTATGATATTTAAAAATTTTTTTCTCTATTCTTGTCTACGGAAAAACTGTATCTAATAGTATGTAGATTCTTGGATTGTCTACAAATAAGATATCCAATCTAAATATGCTCCAATTCTTAAACCCATTAGAAATAGACATCTAGTTGGAAAAGTATTTCAAGCTACATAAAAAGTCGTATTTGATGGTCTTATAGTTAAGAAATAAACTGTTAAAAAATTAAAAAGTCAAAGTCAGCACATTTAAGTAGTCTCCGATCCTAGTAATAATATGATAGAATTAACTGATATATTTTAAACAAAATAATCTCACTCTTGTATGACTAAAGCTGAAGGATTTAGGAAGATTAGAATATCATTATTTTAGTTGATGTTTGGTTATTCCAATGATATATTCGTGATAAATATACCAATCAATGAAACAGATACTAATTGATTTAGAATAAGGAAATTCAAAGCTGCTTATCTAGGTCAATTTTAGTTCATTCTTATCATAGTAAATATGTTTCCTCACATCATTTCAAAACTTCTTTTCCTATTATGAATGCATATCTGACTCTCATGGTTAAATATTAGCCATTTATAAACATTAAAGCGGACACTTTTTTTGCTCGACTTCATATAAATTGTGTTGTTCCACAAGTTCAATATGACTTATCGTGAATATGCAAATGTTTCTTACAAAACTGTTACGTTTAATTTTTTAAGCTTTCATAAAATATATGTTGATAAGGAATTCCAGAAAGAAATTTTAATACATAAACACATTACATTTTATATTGCATTATTATCATTCATTTTATTTTCTATTCATACAATTTACGGATGTAAATTGGCGTCTTCTTCAACATTTCTTTAAGATAAGTAAAATGGGATGGTCTACCCCGGGGCGTTTTACAAGGAGTAATGAAATTTGATAGAAGTAGAATAAGAATTCAAATTTGAGTATTATTAAAATTTCAACTTAGAATTAAATTTGTAACAGAGAAAAAGTGCATTTTTGCCTTTGAGCAAGAAGAAAAAAAAATAACACTTTCATCTAACTTCAACACGCATAAAAATATTTCAAATTTCTAAAAGCTTTAACAGATTCTATATATTAATTGATTAAAACTCAAAGCCCAGAGGGTGCATTTTCTAAATGCAAATTCTTTAGATCATTTCTATGTGAAATGAATGTTCTTCTAAATAATTGAATGTCAAATGATTTTTTTTTTGAAAGAGGCATTTTCAATTTTTTTTTGAAAATTGAATAAAATATTAATTCAAGATTATTTTGCATTCTTTTAATATACAGATCTACAATCTAAACTCTCACAGGTAAGATTATTAATAAAATTCCATGAGTATATCTTTTGCTTTTAATTCATTAACCATATAATTTGAAAGATTGCTTTTGATAAAAGGCTAAATATATCTGGAAGATAACTGATTCTGAGGAAACGGGCATTGATACTGACAATCGTCAACATTATTGTCTCCCTAAAATAACTGTCTGATATCTCTTGATGATAAATTGCGCCAACTGATAATTTTGGCTTTATGCCTAGAGTAGAATGATCTACAGTTATTTTTCTTATGTCCATTCTACTCCAATTCGCCATAAATAATTCTGGGAGATAACTATCACAAAGTCATAAAACTCCAAAAAACAAGCATAGCAGAATTGAGTGCTATTGATATGTCTAGCATTACATGGGATGATATGGCGATAGCAGTTGACATAAAAGCAAAATCAGCGCACTGGAGCCGCAAATTTGATTGTTTTCGTGTCTTCCTCAACGATATATTACCCGGGTGATGGAAAATTTAGCTGCGATGTCTTAAAAATATTAAAAATAAAAAGAAGAACCGAGTTCTTTATCCGAATCTGAAACATATTTTTGCTGTACTGTGAAGTCAATAAATGCCGTTCAATAGACATTTTCTTGAATTGCTAACTCTTACCAAAATGATCATTATTCTAGCTGTGATTCAGAAAAAAAGTTTAAAAAAATCATTATAAAGAGATCAATTTTTAGAATAAATGTGTTATGTTTTTAAATGTTTTTTTATGTCGCATGTTTCATATTTGAAAAGATGGAATTTTTTTAATGTATTGTTCACTCTTTTTGTCAAATAAAGTAGTTCTATAATTCAATTCAATTAATGATACCGATAATGATAGAACATTTAAATAATTTTATCGCTCTTGAATTTTAGTTAATATATTGTCCGTATTTAACTGAAAACTGTTTTCAGGTATGTGGAACTATTTGGAATTTAATTCAAATAAATATTGATTTTTATATTCTATAATACTTATAATTATGGATAACGAAATGCGTAAACGATTAAATTGCAGAAATCAGTAGAAAAACTTAAAAGTTTTTAACCCTTTGCACATGAATATGTCGTATAGAATGTGACAATGGGTATTTATTGTTAAGCTAAATAAACACCAAAGAAGATGGGATTCCCACAGAGCTTCTAATTCGTACTCTCCTTATTGATCTTGAAATAATTCAGTCTGATTGCATATGTAAATGTATGCAATGTTGGTACGTTCAGTATACCAACTTGGTTATCATAAAGTTCCGTAAGTTGAGAAGTTCTAGAACATTGCACAGCTATTTCGGAAGTATAATCCTTTTAGCAGATCGGTTTTAGCAGAGGTATAGTAGTACATGTCACTAGGAAGTAGACAATCCACCACATTCATCAATCTTTGGATGATTTTATGTAGATTGGCATAAGTTCTGATAAATTTTTCAATGAGACTGAAATTATATTCTCATTTAATTATCTCACACAAAATGGTGTGTTTAGATTTGTTACTTAATTATTAATTAACCAAATTAATTAGTTAATCAAATTAGATTTATCTAATAAGCTAAATGATAAGTTTTCAGTAAGGCAATTTCAGTGCTTCAAATGTTTTAATACATCATGACTTGAAAAAAAATGGTATTTTAAAGGAATAAAATAAGTTTGGAATTAAGACCAATTTCAGAAAAAATGATATTTTAAAAGTTAATTGGGTTAATAATTTCTCATATGTCCAAACAAGTTTGTTTAAAATAAAAAAAGAAATATTTTATCATTTTCATTTAAATAATAATTTTGTTCTTGTTATTCACTTCTGGTGTTTTAAAATGCTTTTTCCCGATATGTTGCCATACAGTTTAATTTTTTTATGAAATTATGTTATTGATATTTATATAAAGTAAAAATCTCTGAGACTTTCACCTATCAAAGACATTTGTTTACTTGATGTCTTATGTAATATTTATTCAAAAATAGTGCATGCTGTATTTATTGTAAATATACATTCACATATGTCAAATCTAAAACATACAAGTTACATATGTCACATATATAAACTACGTATTAAACTCGTGATTTTTTTTATGTAAAATTTAGTTGACAAATAAGGTTAGAAACTTAAAAAAGAAAATCAGAAAGATGTTTTAGCACTTTAACAAACGGAAATTCAGTCATGGCCTTACCCAGTTTATAAAGAATATGTCATGCCAATATCTTCATAATATGAGGTATTTTAAATGCCATTCATGAATTTCAGAAAAGGAATTAATTTTTGTATTTAGTGATTTCAAATGTTTTAATAGAAAAATAAAAGTTTATTGGGTATACGTGAAAAGTTCAGCTCTGAAAGAAGTAATTAAACATTATTTTCCAAACTCACAGATATATAGTAGTAAGACACATGCTGCATTATTTCTATATGTTACTACTATTTTATATACTAGCGTACACAAAAAGAACACTTGCAGTAAAAAGCAACACAATAGAAGCTAATAACTATTAAACAACTACAACAGAACGTAGTAGTTGGGGAATTCGCGAGAAATCAACTACTGGCTTGAGCTGCATTCTTCTACTATTTTCAATTGAATAAGTCTTTCAATCTCTCAAATTTTTACACCTCGATAACAGAGCATTGAATGTTCTAGAAGAAACGTTGGAACTCCAATCCTAATGGATATATCAACAAGATTCTTGAATATTCGAAATGTTTCTTTTTTTGTCTTGAAATATACCTACAAAGCCAACAATTACTGGCTCGGCATTCTTTCAACAGATATTACTATATATATAAAACTGTCTATCTTACTAAGAGATTTATTATTCAGGGGAGTAATAATAGAAATTCTTTGCCCTATGAGAAGAAGTATTCTATAAAATACTGCATTGTTTTATATTATCCTGAATTATGGTAATCTCATGTATTTTATGGATACTATTAATCATTTTTTTTCTTTGCAAACAAGGAAGTATTTTAGAAAAAAAAATTTAATCGTAATAAACCCTTGCTTCGTAATTCATATATTTTATCATTCTTGCATAATATAAGTCAGCCCGTAAGTAAAAGTCAATCAATTCTAATAATAAGGATAGAGTGTGTATGTGTATATTGGGAGATCCGTTTCCACAGTGTTAATATGCAAAGAATTATTTTTTTGGCTATTAGCTAGTAGTTGTTGTTTCTATTTGAATTTTAGAAAAATATTAAATAAACGGCTGTTCCAAAACTAATATATTATAACTTTCTTGCTAAAAAAATAATATTCCTAACACATTAAAAATAACTAATCATTCTAATCAGTATAATAAATTAATTCAATAATTTTTAACTCTAAGAAATTTTGGTCTTGGTATTTTCAAAAATATATAAAGAAAACTTATAATTTTTTTGTTTGAAAAAAAATGTACATCTGGGAACTTCAAAGGCTAATTGTTTAAATATCTTCCTTAAAAATGGATTTGTCAAGAAATTCAAGAAATCAAGTCCTTCAGAGTCTAAGGAAGAAGAAAAAAAAATCTTACTCTCAAACGTAGTGGCATACATACCAAAGAGCACTGAAGCGTTAAATATCATTCGTATGAGCTTTCTTTTCATGTCTTCTCTATTTACCACATTTCAGTAACAACACCTTTTTAGAGAAATAGATCCCCACCATTCTGAATTGCACTTTCCTCCTCCTAAACAAAATATAATCGTGCCGAGTGTGAATGTAAGTGCCTTCAACTGAAGCCTGTTTCTGGGGAGATAATGCAAGAGACAAGGTTGCTGGGCGAAAGAGATAGAGTTCAGGGTATACATAGAAAAAGGAAGGGGAGTATTCGTTTGAGAGAATAAAAAGGTAGGTGGGCTCCTCTATATTTTACCTGGGATCGATTCTCGCAGAAAGGTATTGCAGTCGGTGCGTGTACCGCTTTAACTTTCTAAAGTATTCTAAGAGTTAGGAGTTTATTTTGCGAATTCTACGTGCTGTGGAAAGGTTCCCTTGAGTGGTGGATGGAAAAGTTTAGAGGGAAATGTTTTTAGGAAAAGCAAAATTCAGATAGCTATACTAGTGCTAAGGGATCCTTAAAGTAGGTTTGTAGCATACCTTTATGGTCATTGATGCATATCTGAAGTCGTATGTCTTATATGTTGGCGAGATTATGTTTTTACGAGTTATTCAGAGATGGAAAATATCAGGGTTTTACTTATTTCGATTTCGAAGATGTGATTTGGATGAGTAATTTCCCATTCGATCCTTAACTTATATGTATAAGTTTCTATCTTTATTTGTAATAAATAAAAATGTATGTTACGGTTTTGTGTGTGTGTGGGTTCTCTGTTCGTAAAATTGCTTGGCCTTGAATTATCGGATTTTAAAAAAAACATAATTTGGAGGGTAGAAATGCGTTATTTACATTTCCAAAGCCAATGTGACGCTACCCTACAATAATTCCTGAATAAATTACTGCGTTTAAATAATTTTATGCATTTTTAAAAATAAAATGAATATTTTTAATGATGCTAATTTTTTTGTACAATTTTTATAATTTTAATATTTTTTTTAAAAAATGTATGCACATTATTTACTACAGTACTTTCCATAGATGTAAAGAAATTCAAATCATTTCTATTTCGAAGATGTCCATTAAATGAATAATTCATTCCATTTGTTCCTTAAATTTTACATTGAAATTTCTTGACGCTATCCCACAATAATTTTTGAATAACTTACTGCATTTAAATAATTTTTCTACTATTTAAAAAATAAAATGAATATTTTTAATAATGCTCATTTTTTGTACAGTTTTTTTATAATTTTAATAAATTTTAAAAAAGATTTTTGCGCAATATTTATTACAGTATTTTCCATAAATTTAAATAAATTTAAATCTTTTTCTTTATTTAACGCCCAAATCATCCCTCATTCTTAAAAGCCAAGGGATAAAGAATGCTTATATATATATTCACAATATCACAGTCAGTTTTATTTATCTAACTACATTTCATTTAACTTTCTGAGAAAAAAACTATAAACCTACCATTTTAAGAAATTAATTACGCTATAAAATAAACCCTGCATCCCTTTTGGTTTTGCAGGCAGAATTTTAAATTTTTTTTCATCATATTTTGTTCAAGCTAACGTGGTATAAATCACATTGATGTGCCGCATCAATTTAATTTTGTGATCAACGATGTATAATGAATAAGAAAGTGAAATTCCAACACCGAGTAAGACAATGCGCAACTAAACGTTAGATAATGCCAGAAGATTTAATTTTCATGCAATTTTGAAATTTAACTCTATTGCCTTAAAAATATTCATTCAAGTAAATAATAGAATGTATGTAAACTAAAAAAGTACCATCTAACATTCTAACTTAATATCAAATTAAGGAAATCTTTTCTTGTAAGAAATAAATAAATGTCAAGCTATACATAGAAAGAACTGATTGAAAGCAAATATAAAAAATATTTCAGACAAACTAGCTGTTTGTTGAAGGAGGGTTAGTTCCTATGAACTGGAAATTTTCGTGAAAAATTTTCTAATAAACACACAGATTATCATTTAAATAATGGTTTTCAGTATGATAAAATACTTAAAATTAAATCTTTAAACTAATGGTATCTAAGGTTCAAATTTTTAAATTTTCAACAAAAATGATTTAAATCGGCAAAGAAAGTTCTTATCATTTTTTTTCTTTTTTCGACTGAATGATTTTGTGTTTCATACGTTTACATTAAATAGAAAATTTAGAATAGGAATTCTTGTATTATTGTTAATTCATACATGAAGTATTGTATTTTGAGAATTTTTGACACCTATCTTAGAATTCACAACACCTACATGTTTCTAAAACTATATTTTGAAAGTTTTTCAAACAGGAAAAAGATTAAACTGCGTTTCCGCCAACTCAGATATCGCCTTTCAGGTAAAGAATTATTTTTGCTCTTACGAAAGAATTAAAATGTTTTCGTGTAATAACTAATTATTTGTTATTAATTCCTTAAAACTTTGATTATTAAAAATATTTAAAAAAATGTGAAATTAAAAAAGAAGAAATGTTTGAGATTTTCTTAAAGACATAGCATTAAAAAATTAATGTTGGAACCAAAGATATGATATACATGATTCAAGTGACATTTTTTGAAACCTGCTATTTATTACCGCTAGTAAATTATTAAATGATAAAGTCTAAGTAAATATTGAAGAATATTAAAAGGATGAAGACAGTCCTTTTTCAAATGAAAATACTGACGGTTTATGATGCGCTAATAACAAAAAATATTATAAAATTACATATAAATATTCCATAATTTTGATTACAATTCTCTGAGAAAGTTATTTGTCGTATTTACAAAAAAAGACAGCTGTCACAAATATTTTAGTTTACTAGCCATTTTGCTTTGCGTTTAATGAGTTTTTATAAACATCATTTTTAATGAATCCTATAATTTTGTTATACTGAGTTTATTAGAATATCATTTCTGTTGCTAATTTATATTCGTACATTATAATTTTTAACTTTTTCTGAAATATATTGAATGGTTTTTCTGTTATTTTAAAGCATTTTGGTGTAGTTTTTTACTTCCATTCTTGATATATGGAATGTAATTCAAAAAAGAAAATTAATTATTATTTAGGTTACACACAAAATAAGTTTCGCTTACAAATCATGTGAGGAAAATCTAATATGAATAGCATAATAACATATTTCATAACATTTTCATTCAAGAATCCCTTGCTAGAGACAATGTAGGAAAATCATAGAGATGGATTTCTTGACAGTTGCTAGGGGAATGAGAAAATATTTTCCAGCTAAATATTTGGGTTTTTTTTAACATTATGATCATCCACTGCAAAACATGTATATCTCTATTTTCTTTATCAATAATTCTTACTCCCAGATGTCTCGACTTGAACAGCGTACAAGTGCAATCTTTCTATAATGTGCAGCTGTGAATTAGATTGCAAAAAGATCTTATTTTATGAACAACCCATATATGCCACAACAAATATGATTAATCTACTGAATACTTCCATAAGTGAGAAGGGTTTTCCCTTTATATGGCGGGAGCCACCTCGTAATTGAGGATGAGAAGATTTCGGCATGGTGGTTGAGTGTCGCCACCCTTGAGAGTACACAAAAAAAGGGGGAAATCTGGCTCCTTCAATTGATGACGAGAAGTAAATCCTTAGGGGACAGTTGTACCGTTGCCAGTGATGGCCCTCACCTACAGTTCCCGCCAGTGTTGCTGTTGCAGCAATCTAGTCATTCTGATTTTTCAGTGTGAATTCTTGCGAGTCGGAGTAGCCAGTTTGGGGTTTTTTTTTTATATTGCTTGTTAAAAAAAATGAATAATTGTAGAGGGGCGGGACTCTTTATAACTTCATTATAAGGTAGATGAAAACAATAGGCGAGTTTCAGGAACAGTTATTTTATTATTTTCTAAGTTCGACATTTCACAAGACAAAACAAACACAAACACGAAAAATAATCGACATCCACTTAGAATAAATTATAATAATGATTCCCAAGAAGGATCATAGGAAATATACTTTGATGTTAATAAGGTAACGCCATCTGTTGTTTCAAAAAAGAAAGTAGAAGAGTTATGTAACCGCTACAAAATATCATAAAGAAACCCTAGTTCAAATGCTCATTAGTAAAAATTATATTTATCACATTTATAAAAATATTTTTTTGCGCTTATTTCGTTATTATCTGAATTCATAAAAATGACAGTTTTGTATTTAGACAAACAAGAATAATAGTTAAAGCTCAAAAAATAATTGAGACTATTTCCCGCCATTATTTTCTTCCATTGCTTATTCTGAAAAGATAATGGATTATAATTAAGTTTTATTTTCCAAATAAATATACTTTATCATCATTAAAATAGTTAATGTTGAAAATATCAAAAGTCTTTATGAGTCTCCAAACGATTCCTGGAATAAAGAATCAGACGAAATATCTTCAGAATTCTTGAATAAAAAGAATACAAATTATGCTTAATAGTGTGAGTCGAAAAGCTTTAATGACTTCCCTTTTTATATCAGAGAAAAATCTCGAAAGATACACGAAAAAGGAATCAGTCAAATATTTATTCCAATTACCAAATAAAAAGCTATGAGCATTTTCGAAATAAATTAATTCCTCCATTATGTATTTTATTGGAAAGGTAGGATTGCAATTAAATTCTATTGCTGAGCTGAATTGCTGAGATCTCTTCAACCATTTAAGAGTAAACATATCCAAATTAACTTTTTTAAAGAAAAAAATGAACTTCGCATAAATTTATCATTATTATTATTTTTCCAGATCATTTATTTCTTTAGAATTGAACCATTGCCTTTTAATTTAAAAGTTTGTTTCCTCAAAAAAAATGAATGCATTAGGGTATTTAAAAAAATATATCCTAATTTTTTTTTTGGAATAAAAAAAATGCCCGCGGTAAGATAGTGAATTTGTATTTTTTTCAAAGACTTCTCATTATGCAAATAAAGTAATGTAAATGGCTTTATAATGGTGTTGACAAATGGTTCTGTACTCAATTTCTCCAGCTATTGTCAAAATAAAAGTGAAAGAGGTTAATATTTTTTTGTATGCTATTTTAGAAACGTCCTTCTGACAATGATTGTCAGTCTTTGAAAGAGGCAAAGGCGCTGTTCTATATCCTAAGAAGCAATTGTATTCAATGGATAATAGAATGGTTCTTTCATTGGCGATCTGGTTCGAAAAAGGGAGCAATACACAAAAATACGAAGCAGTTAAATATTTTGTGAAAAGATATTTTCAACTGAATATTTAATAAAATTATTTTGAAGAGTTCATTTTTGAAAATAATTCAAAAACAGCCATCATAGTTTCCAGCGATCAATAATTGAAATGAAATGGGATTGTTTTAATTTTTAACAACTTAAGTTTGTTATCTCTTTCAAAAAGATTCATTTTTTGTTTCATTTATAAACTAAAATGACGAACTAGTTGACTTCATATGGTTGAATCATTGGCGTTTGTTTATTTAAATCGGTACTTTTAAAAATATCTCTTTAAACTCATTGTTGTGAAATTTAGGTTTCAAAGATCACAAATTTAAGATTAATCTTAAAATTTACCAAATGCATTATTCATATAAGACAAATGCCATGCTGTTCTTTATCGAAAAACTATTTCAAAAAACATCAAACATTTTGTTTTTCTTTTTTAGCTATCAAAAGCGCCTTATTTTCTTCCTTCTTCTGATTAATTTTACCATATCTCTTTCTTTTTGTATTATATTTGCTTAGGCCTTATTGAAATATATTTTTATTGCTTTTATAATGCTCTGTAATCTGTTTTGATGGTCTTCATTTTCCAAGTGGTATGAAACTGGAGAGGAAGTTAGATTCTTCATAATTTTCCAGAATATTTAATTAAAAAGTAAAACATTCAATGTAAAAATTTTTTGTCTTTGCAGTTGCCAAAATTATCTTCAATTGATTAGATTATCATCGCTGCTGATGTTTGAATTAAATCCATTTCTATTTCTGAAAGTTAACGCTTTCTGCAATTACTTTTCTTGTTAAGTTAATTTGTTAAACCTTTGTTTGCTTTCAGAACTCCCTTGCCCCATGCAGATAAAATATACGATAACTGGAAAATTACAATTTCACAAAGGATTTATGATATTCTTCCACTGATTCCTAAACAAATTGGAGAAAAGATGGTTAAAAAAATAAGAAATTGCAATTTTCCAGAAAAATATTCTTAATTTCTCAACGATCAAATATTTCTTTAATGCATGATTGGGCACAATTTTGAGAATAAATAATTTCACAACTGGTTGAAAGATCTATGGAAATTGTGTCACATGAAACAGAAAAAGGGGGGAAATCATTTTAATATTTGGGGAATTAAGATCTTGAACAATTAAAATTTGGCGATGAAGAAAAATTCAACGTCAATACATTGGTTTAAGCAATTTTCAGGTTGAAAATGACACTCAAGACGGGACTTCAGAGAAACGGAAAATCATCGGAAATAGTATAATCTTCCAATCGACTACGAAAAAGAAGATATGGCAACCCTTAAATTCTGCAGAAGTGCATTATAATTTAGGCTTTTCATGAAAGAGTTACATGTAGTTTTAATCTGAACAACGAGGTATAAGAAGACGGTCTCATTTAGCGATGAGATTATTGGAGGGAAAGCAGCACTGAGCTAACGAAGGTTGGGGATGTTTGCTCGTTTCAAGGAAGAGTTGTTTAGGAATTATTCGTCAGCAATGTGGAAATTAAAACCAACATTTTTTTTCTTTCTTGGTTTCATGTTTCTTATGTTTCTTGACTTCTTCAAATGGCTTTTGAAATTCTATTAGGAAGACGCTGCATTTTTTGAAGACTGTATTCTTTGAAGATTTCTTGGATGCTTATGATGGGATTCGTTTCTGTCTGAATGATTTCTGTCCTCTTTTTCTTCAGATTTATTACAAAGCTTTCAGTATTCTTTTATTTTTAATTTTTTTTATAATGGAACCGACAGAACCGGCAGAAGTTCTGGGTTGAGTTTGAATGGTTTCTTGATCTTGGGAAGGCGAAGCGTAGTTTTCAAGATACGAAACGTCTTGCTTGATTATAGTAGATAGAATTGATGATTATAAGCTAGAATTACCTTTCTTTGACTGCATGATCGTTATTGCATGTAATGTATCAAGGATAATGTGATAAATTTGTAAATTGATACTCGATGACCGAATTTTTAGAGGACATGACAGTTTTAGTAAAGAAAGTAGAGAGAAAAAGCAGAGTGTCTAATCACACTGAATATAAATTTCGATGTCATTAAATTTTCAACTAATAGAATTTGCTGACAGAAAATTAAATTTAAAACCATGAAGATCAGAAAATTTTGCATGGTTATAGAGTAAAGGCGTTACCTGTAATCAGACCAATGCCATGTGTGTAATGTTCATTGTAATAAATTAAAATGATATTTCTCAGATATCGTTTTATGAATAGCATATTTACTTATGTGTGAATAAAAGATATGCTTGTAAAAAATGTGGATTTTTCTTCGCAGAAAGAATGATTTGATATAGCAAAATTAATTCGCATTTGCATCAAAATCTCAGTGGCAAGACGTAAAGATTTTTGTCTATCCACATTTCCATTGTCAACATGTGATATCAGGAAATTTGCTTTAAGCTATTACAATATTTTTATGATTATAATCAATAACTATTTTTGTAATTGCATGCATACGGATAAATACCAGATGTTTCGATCATCAAAATAAAATATAGTAGTTATATTAGGTTTTATCAAGGGTTGCGTTTTTTTTTCAAAATAATAAGTATTAAGTAAATAAAATATAGGAGTTATACTAGATTTTGTCAAAGGTTGTTTTTTTTTCAAAATAATAAGTAATAAGTAAATAAAATATAATATCTATTCTAGGTTTTGTCAAAGGTTGCTTTATTTTCAAAATATTAAGTAATGCTGATGATGAAATAGAAAAAAATGAATGTTTTTACTTATATGTTTTCAGAAGCAAATACATCAAAATAATGTTTTATAATAGCATGCAATTAAAGTATAATAATTTAAAATAATCCGAATGAACTTATGTACATTTTGGTAATAAATTGAAATCTTCGTATCAGTAGAAAGAAACTGGACCTATTTACGAATTTTCTTTTCGTATTATTAGAAATATTCGATTTTTTTTTTCTAATTTCTGCAACAATTTAAAAGACGACATCTGGCATACCTCTCACAATAACTTCCAATATGAATTTTTACTTTATCAATAAATCTCTAAAAGTCCTAGGTAAATATTCCATATTTTATTAATCCATCTTATTTTTACGAAAATTTCCAACAAAAAGTACTTTTTTTTATCTATTCCTAAAAAAATCCAGACCTAGAAATATCTACTGCAGATTATCTAAAATCTATCTAATTTTGGAAATTTACTTTACAGTAAAAGAAGAATGATTTCTGTTTGATGGTAGCCAATAAATCATCTTTTGACGGAAGCTTACAACCATGGTGGCTAATCTTTGTATTTGCCGCATGTGGGAAGAAAAATATTTTTTTTTTGTGGTTTTATTGTACTTTGTGGTAGAAATGCAAAGAGTCAAGTACGTACGTCCTCTTTGCAAACAAGGCTGTCAGATGGTAAACTACCAAAAACTACGAAACATTTGGAAAAAAAAAAGGATTTTGGAATACCGCCAGGAATGCCAGAAAAAAAAGAATAAAAAAATTCGGATGACAAAAAGATTCGAAATATTTCCATGCGTGCATTTTTTCCCATTCCAGTGCTTGAGTACTAGCCAAATAAGAATTTTTGTGCCTTGACTTTTATTAATTTTGGTCAATGAACCGTTGGATATGGTACTATTTTTTGAATTCGCTTTTCTTTTACTACTTAGAAAATATTTCGCATCTTTCTTTCTCTTTTTTTTTTTTGATAAATTCCATTCTTTTTCCATGACAACTTATTTAGAATTTGAGAAATAAAAGGAGTTGTTTAGACTTCGGCTTAGAACGAGGGGTTTGTTGTAAAAGGAAGTACAAAATATTCATACTAATAATAACTTGTTACATAATCAAAAAGGTTTATATATATATATATATATATATATATATATATATATATATATAT
>JAPMOR010091050.1:0-19468 GCA_026543865.1 Argiope aurantia | reverse complement strand
GGAACGTGCTGCGAATATATTTGCATTAATTTATGATGAAAGAAATCGGAAAATGTTAGAATATTATTTTTTTATTTAAAATTTTCAAAACTGTTGCTTCCTTTTTTGAAGTATTTTATTAAAATCATTAATTTTAATCATAATTTCCCTCGTATGCCAATGATATATACCAACAATTGTTTATTCGAATTCGTATTAAAATCGAATGTGCTATGAATATATTTAATTTAATTTATGATGAAAGAAATATGAAAATGTAGAATAATATTTTTTACTTAAAATTTTCAAAACTGTTGCTTTATTTTTTAAAGTATTTTATTATCTTAAAATCATTAATTTTCATCATAATTTAACTCATATACCAGTGGTATACCGCAAGCAATTTTTTATTCAAACTCATCTTAAAAGGAAATTTGCTGCTTATATATTTGCAGTAATTTATGATGAAAGAAATATGAAAAAAGTAGAATATTTTTTTTATTTAAAATTAACAAAATGTTGGTTTGTTTTATTGCGGCATTTAATTATCTTAAAATAATTAATATTCAGCATAACTTATCTGATATTCCAATGACATATAGAGGAAAATTATAAAATCTCAAGTCTCGGTGCAATTGAAATAATAAATAAATTTGAAAATGCATCTAGATTATTTTGCTTTTTGTATTTATATTATATAAATTATTTCCATCTTTTTTTATTTTAAAAGCAAATCGTGTGTTATATTTCAAATTATAAATATAATAAAATACATTGACATTTTACAATGTGAATTATTATTTTATAAAGCATTGTTATAAGTATTTTTGAAGAGTATATGAAGATAAATTTATATATAACAAGTGTAATCGTTACAGGATGATCAAATTTAAATACATTTCATAATTTATTTATCATCTCTATAAAAACTGCAAGAGTTGAAAACTATTGAATCTAGAAACGAAAGGAAAAAAAATCCAATTAATTGGCAGAAAATGAAAGCAGAATTTTGTTTACAAATTACAATTATTCTTATTTCTCTAAAAATTATCAAGATGCAAAACATTATTTCTTTTAATATTTAACTACTGATTTCTTCTAACCTGTAAAGCAAACTTTAAAGCCCCTATAGTTTTTTTTCGTCTAAAATTTATACGATCTTTCTATTTGCCTTAAAGAATATAAGATAAGATTAATATTGCTATGCTATCCTATATCTAACAACCTGAACTTAGTTTCAAACAATAATATAAAAATAGTTGAAGAAAGTGTTTGATATTAAAAGAAATTCTAGGAATGAATGGTTTAACAGAAGATATATAAATTAAATATTAATGCTATTCAAATGTTTGAGAGTATAAAACTTTCGTAACTATTTTACATGACAGGTGGACGAGGTGAATCGCCAATCCATTTTCAAATTCTGCTATCAGCAGTCAGTTCTGCCTCATTTCACATGTCTGACATATGATGCAATTTCCCTTTACCATCTTTTTTGTTCTACTGACGTAAGTCCTTCTTCAAGTGTTTCGAAATTTGGGTGAGAAGAAAAGGACTTGGACATGGTGGAAATTTATCGGCTGACATGTTGAATTACATAAATTCATCATTGATTCATTTAATTTGGGATTTATTCATATTGTCAATAATTTTCTGGATTGACTTGATCATAAACTATATTTGAAATCAATATTCATACTAAATAGAACTGTTACGTCTCTTGATTTCTAAAAAAACTTTTGCTATATTATCATGTTGAAAATTATGTTGTTTATGGTAATCAGATTACGAGTCTAAACATCAAACAAGTGCTTGCGTTTCAAAGGAATAAAACAAATAAATAACTCATTTTTGTTTATGCATGTCTTAAAACTTCTATGAGTCTCTGAAACTTCTATACAGTATTACTAAAAAAATTGCTTTGAAATATTTTTCTGAAAAGTATAAAGAAAAACCAAATTAAAGCAATAGAAAATCGTGGCTCACTTAGGTTTAATAAACGTTACCAAAATTGAATTTTTCGTTAAATAAGTAATCAGTATTATTGATTGTTTATCACATACACTAATATGAATAAAAAATAAGCATTTACATTAAAAATGTAAAATGCTTCTTATTCTACGGTACAAACTTATAACTTTTCTTCTTATTTTATTCTTTCTTAGTTCAACTTGTTCTTAGTAGATCGGAAATAATTCAATATATACAAAATAACCCCCTCCTTTCCTTAGTGTCAGAGAAAATAAACACTGGCTTCTAAGCAGCTGCAATAAATAAAACTGGGTGACGTTGTCTATAAATATTGTATACCTCAAGTATGAAAATTACATGAGCTGACAATTCACACAGAGATAAACCAGTCATCGGTGGTGGACACAAAGAACCAAACTAACATTATTGTATGTATTAAAGAAATATCAACAAATTAGCAATTCCGGCCTTGTTTAAGCCTCTGGGGTATCCAATAGTGCTGAGGAAGTAATTACGGTTACTACCACCAGCCACGATACAACCATTAACCTAAAAGGTATGCCCCATCATCAGAGCGGTGATACTTTGAACCCAATTCATTACGCTATCCACAAAGAAAGCAAAAACCACCTCCATACAGAGTGTTTCTATTCTGAGGTGATTTATGCTGAAAAGAAATAAAACGATAAATGAGTCCTTAATAAATTAAACACTGATTCTTTAACCGATTCAACTAAACACATTTTCAACCTCTGACTGAGAGGGATGTCAGATCTTTTGTGTAGCTGTAAACGAAAATTTTATTTACGAATGAAACTGTTTTGTTCTTTTTTTATCTCTTTATCCTCACTATGGATTTCTTGATTCTTAATTTACATAGGACTTTACGTGTGCGAATGGTAAGGTCCTGATGATAGAAATTGAAATTTGATAATCATTTTTCGATGCAAGAAGATTAAATAGAAGTCATCAATTCACAGTGCTTTGATGAACATAAGAATAAAAGAAATTCAAATGAATTTGAATGAAAATATGCAATATCTTGCATTTTATAAACTGGCATTTTTGGTAATAGGAAAAAAAATGCAAGTACACATATTCATAATTGAATATTTTCCTTATTTTTCAAAGTTTTTAGATATTTTTCTTTTATTTTACGTAGCTATAATTTCATATAACAATATTTTTAAAAATAACTCACAAAACTGATTTGGTTGAATAAAACTTTGCTTTTTTTTAATTTTAAAAGTGTATGCCAATTAGAAATTTTAATATATTTCAAAGAATCATAAATTATCAAAATTTTATATTTAGTTAAAAAAATATATGATTTGAAAACAGAAATTCGAAACACTCTTATTCAGCGAAGTTTATAATAATTGCCTATGAAAATGTCTTTATCAATATAAATGCGAAGCTAAAATCCTATGGAATTACATTGACTAAATGTGATTAATTTATTTATATGAAAGTTAAGAACGTCCTTTTCTTCTAAAAATAACTTTAGACATTTGAAATCGTTATTCATTCATTGATAATGAATATGAATGAAAAGTTTTCCAAATTTAGATAAATTAGTGCATTTAAACGATTGTTAAAAATATTCTCATCAAAGAGGTTTATAAATTTTTTGATTGGATCAAGACAGACATATTGAATAGAAGTAATTAAAGATGCATACAGCGTTTCCTACTAATTTACGATGCAATTAAATTTCGTCGATTGGAATGTTGGAATGTCAAATAAATTTCACAGATATAATTAAGGAGATATTATTTATCTTCATTATTCTATATCAGTTTGTATCTCCTAAAATCTGCATATGAAATTAAATTCATATTCTAAATACAATACTTTTATGTAGAAGCAATCTCATATAAATTACTTAAGCAAAATTTAATCTTAAATTTTTCTCTTTCAGGGTGTGATATATTAGAATAAAACTTTCTTCAAAATTATTCAGCAAAATAATATTGCCTATTGACATGTATATTCTGCGGTAAATTTTACTTTATTCAAAAACATTATTGTAAATCCATTAACTTTAAAAATTTTATTCGTATTGGCTATAAAGTTTTTGATAAGATCAATTTCAGTAAATAATTTCTCAGAAATCTAAATGTGCAGGAAATAGTCTAACACTACAAAATTTCTGTTATTCGAATAAACCAGAATTTAGTAAATGAAAAATAGAAAACTATAAATTACCACTTAATATTATTTTTAAAAGTTACATGAAGCATATTGTTTCGAATCTGTAATAAAGCTTTCTAAATATTATATATTTGCTAAGCAAAGAAATTTAGATATTCTTTATGAATGCTGAACAGATGCCAGATCAATGGTCCTCGAACTTGACGATAAAATATTGTACCATTTAAGGTATTGGCGATTCTTAGGAGGTAAATGAATATTCTAGTAAATGCAAGAATATGACGATATCTGTTTAAGAGACAAGATCCGCTAATACTTCTAGAAAATTTTGAACACTGTCTGACTCTGATTGATGATAGTAATAATATAAACGGAGATGCCTGCACAAATATGAATTCTCACTTTACAGCGTTGATAGCGGTGTGAATTATCTCTCTATTTACATGCTCAGCACTTTTATATCGTTATTGTTGTTTAAAAACGACTTTCCATTTGCACTTGTATTTTTAAATTCTGAAAGTCTTTGAGTGCATTTTAACTATGTTTTGCTTTTAGTTTGCCTTTTACAAAATGGATTTATTTCCATAACGATACATTTTATATCACACATTTATTTCCTAGTTCTTCCTTTCGTTTCAAGCTATTATTTTGTTTATTACCACCTGAACCACATTTGCCATGCAAAACACTTTCCACGAGTATAAAGCTTGTATGATTGGCTTCGATTAGTTTATGTGTGTGAGATTTAAATGTCTATGACTCTCCTCAATTTTTTAGAAGCTCTAAGAAAATAGAAAGCGCGTATTAAAAGAGTTTTCGCATTAAGCAAGTTTTATAACTTTTAATTATAGCTTGAATAGGTTCTTGTAAATTGCCCTGTCCCTCTGTGACAGCCATTATTATTAGCATAATAAATTGCTGAATACTTTACTAGACAAAATGAGAGATATACTTTTATATACTTTTCTGCGATTTTTCAAATTAATATTCTTATTTTAGTTATATTTAAAAAAAAACATTAAAAATGTATTGGGAAACGAAGGTAAAAAAAATGTATGTGTCTAATATACTACTTAAATATATGTTGATAAATTAATATTCGATTACTATCTGTTTATCTGCAGGTATTTTAATGGCAGAGTTATTTTAGTTAAAATATAACTAAAATATCACTTTTATAGTTTTCTAGTTTTATTTATTTTATTATTTTCAAATATTAAAAATAAAATCCCACTTTAATTTTTTTTTTTTAAATTATCTCATGCGTTTTTCAAATGTTTTTGACAAATCACAAATATTGCAAATAATATATATGTATCGCTCCAGTCAGTGAAGATTGCACATTATTGAATAAATAATGCAGCTTAACGAAGTACAAATATGGAATGTTTTTAATAAAGTCTTGATCATCAACCCAGGGAAATTTCACTGAAAATTTTTACATTCATATTTTTTTGTTCAAAGATAAGGAATTGTTTTAAATAATTCGGCATTTTTTGAAATAAAAATAAGTCATTTAAAATTTTTTGAATATGATGAGTTCTTAATTCGCATGCCCTTTTTAATAATATCATGAGATCATATCACTCATTGTACTTGATTGAGAAATATTATCATATCACTCATTCGATTTTCACAAAAATATTTCAAATTTTAAAGTTTATTTTTGTAAATATCTTCTGTTCTTTAGCCAAAGAATTTTTGTCAATTTCATTCTTTTAACATCTTTTTTTTAATTTATTTATTGGAAGTGAGTCGCTATGGCACCCGGTGTTAAACTAAACATTTTTGTCCATTTGATATTCGCGTTTTTTTTTTTTTTTTTACTTCAATGATTTGAAAATATTAAAAACATATAAATTTTAAAACTCATACATAACATCGTTCAAATTATGTAAAATATTTTTTAAATTATATAAAATATAAAATAATATAATGATTAAAGAAAGAAAAATCAGTATTGTTAAATGTTAATTATATACATTTGGTTCAAATTATATTAAATAGTTTTCCAATATATATTATTACTGCTGAATGTTGAATTAAAAAAGCAGATTTATAATTCACAACCATATACAAAATTACAATCCATAAATTATATTGTTAAGTATTTGAAATATGCTTACTTAATATGTTTATTATTTTATTTTCACAATGCCGCTCGAACATCAACAGATTTCTTTGAAATCTGTCTAAATGAAAAATATGCACAAAATTGGACATCGTGATCACGTGCTCTTGAAATCAGAACAAAACGTGCTGCCCTTAGTCCAGCTGATTTTAGATAATGATTCATAAATTCAGTTCATTTTTATTCATCACATTCTATTCATTTTTTTTGTAATTATTACAATTTTTTTCTACTTTCATCTATTCAAAGAAAATTATAAAATTAACTTTAAAATTGCTGAAAGTACCATTAATTGATTTAAGATATCGCCAGTGTCAAAAAGAAAATTAATACATAATTATATTTATTTTATACAATGCATTTATATATTTTATTTAATACATAATTATATAAATTAAAACATGTTTATTCATTGCATCAAATCCATTTTTTACTAAATAATTACAGTTGTTTTATTTTTGAAGTTATTCAGAATAATTACAAAATAAACATAAAAATAATCTTGCTGAAAGTATCCTGAAACGATTTAAGATATCGCCAGAGTTTAAAAGAATGTTAATACATAATTATATTATTTTTTTTCTACAAATATTGTATTTTGCAAGCTTTTCAAAAAATTCCAATCGATAGCTTTTTCCCTTAACAAACATCTAGAAATTGATTGTCAACAATTTTCTTCCTTGAAGGCATACACAACTTGGCACATATAGCCAAGTGAAATCGCCGCTGGCTGCTTCCAATTGTTAATACCTGTGTATGTTTTGTGGCATTACAAGATTCCATTAAAACCATACTAAACTATTTTACTTCGACTAATTTCATTGTCTCCTCTGGTAGAAAAGTAATTAATTCTCACCACCGAAGACTCTAGCACTTTAATTATGCTTTGGCTTGTTCCCAAAATAAACAACCAAAGTAAGAGCATGGATTAGTATTCATTAATTTCCACACTTTTCCCACCCAAAATCTGGAATATATATTTTAAAAAGTGGTCTAGGTTTACAAGTCTTTAAGAACAGCTAATGCTGCGTTAATTAACATTTTAATTGTCAGTTATCGTCGTGAAATTTTAAATAGCTATTACGGAAGCCTGAAGGATTTTTTTTTCTACTTAGGAGAATTAATGATTACAGTTAATTAATTTTCGGCAACCAATTAAGCAATCTTTAGGATGATGATGAGAGCGTGCTCTTAAGATTAGTTTGTCAAGATTACCGCGAAGGAATAATTCCGAATTTTTACTTATTTGTTTATTCAAATATTATTTCGAGAAAATTAATTTGTTATTTTTTGGTGATGATGAATTAAAAATTGATTGAATGGTTTGAAAATTGAAAATATGTTGGATATGACGGCATTAACACTTTCGCTTATTAATGAAGAATTTACAAATCTCATAAGCTGTACACAGATACGTTGCAGTTTCAAATTTTTATCTGAACTGAACAGCTTCAGTGAACATCAATAAAATCTTTCATAAAAGAATAGTAAACAAATAAGATGAGATGCATATGCAGATGTAACTCTATTTAATTTATTATTGATTTCAGCGTTTATAAATTATGGATAAAAGATGGCATAAAGAAATGGAGAATGGTAATAATTTGATTTTAAAATTTATTTCATTCATGGAAAATTATCAAATCCTGAATGTAAGAAAATGGGAAATTTATATTTGTTATAAATTTAAGTTTATTAATCAAGTAATTATAATCTGATGTAATACACAATTTACAAGTTTATAATAGATAAGGGAATATATTTTAGCGAAGATAATACTTATTTTCTCGCATCTAAATGAAAAATTAGTAAACTTATAATGTATTCTAAGGTAGGTGATTACGTTGAAAAGTCGATATTTTGCGATATTACGATTTTTTTTTAATTTAATATTCTTTATGTTTGAAATGTTTAGTTATAAAACGGTTAGAATTTTGTTTCTAAATCTATTTTTTGAGAAATTATATTATTTTTTTTATTTACATTTACATACATTTTAATGCCATTTTGCATCTTTAGATGCCATTTCCCCATATTCCAATCTTAGATAGAATTGTCTTATGGAAATCCTTATAAATAAAAATCCAATGCATATTTTATGTTCAAATTTAGCATAATAATTCTTCAATGTGTTCTGTAGTTCCTGAATCTATAGAATAAGTAATCTATTCATTTAGAAATATTTTATAGTTGTTTTTGTGCTTCACAATGTGAAAAAAAGGTCTTATGGAAATCTTTATAAATAAAAATCCAATGCATATTTTATGTTCAAATTTAGCATAATAATTCTTCAATGTGTTCTGTAGTTCATGAATCTATAGAATAAGTAATCTATTCATTTAGAAATATTTTATAGTTGTTTTTGTGCTTCACAATGTGAAAAAAAGGAAATTTCATGTTATTCATTGTTTGAAACCCAATATTTAAATAATGGATAGAAATGCAGCTTAATTTTAGTTCAGGGCTAAATATTATTTGTGTTAGATTATATATGTCTTAAGTTATCTGCAAATTTTAAGCAAATTCTTTGATAAACCTCTAAAATAGAAAATATTTCCTTTATAGTTATTTTTCACCTAAAAACACCTTTTATTCCTTTTTTTTAATTTGCCATTTAACTTATATATTTTAGTTTCATAGATGTTTTTTTTTCAATCTTTTTTATGCAAATATTCAAAAATTTAACTATTTTCAAACTTTTTTCAAAAAATTCATCCCGAACGTTCCATAAGTCAGAAGTTTCCTGATCCCCTTCCGTGAAAGTTGGCTCTTTGAAGGGTTAACAATGTATAATTACAGATAAATCACTCATATATAATTTATTCTTCAATAAAATATTTTTAAGAATCAGATTGTTATAGATATAAAATGGCATTTTTTAATAAACTTACACATCTTTTTATAGAATACATGGACATTCCCAGGGAAGTCAATTCTCTTGAAGTATTAGCGACACTCGTATAGAATTGTTGTAATCTACTTGAAATAATGCATGTCATAATTCCACGTAGTATTTTGAAATACTCTAATTTCTAATGACTTTCTTTCTATTCTGATTTCTAACGTAATGCATGCGGCTGTAATCTTGCATTACTATTTCGTATACAAATTTCTCGCATAATAAATAGAAACTGTCATTCATAGCTTGCAGCAAGAAAGAAAATTATGCAATAAAATATTTAATGAAGAAATGAAAATTATTTGAATTTCAGGGTGAAAAATTAAAACTATTATTAAAAATTTGCCAAAAAAAAATTATTTTTGAAAACAACTAATGCATGTTATAACTGCAAGTAGTATTTTTAAACCGGCAATGCATATAGAAGAAAAAAAAAAGATTTTCTTTAACGATTCCTGATATATCAAAAATTTACATATATATTACACGTTACACGTTAACGATACTTTCAACATTGACTAGATTCGAATTTATACATTATGCAACACTTCTAAAATCCTTTTAAATCAATAGCTATAACGGAAACTAATGCTTCGAAAAAATCTCCTGACACACTTTATACATTGACTTTGATCTAGAAAATAAAATAAAAATTTGAACAAATTGCTTAATTAACTTTCCATTAAACATGAAAAAAAGGATTTCGATACTGAAAAAAATTCTGATAAAAGAGCAAAAAAATATTCATTAAAATTTATGGGTTAAAAACTTCCAAAGAACTAAGATTAAAGAAAAACTTAATTTGTGATTTTGTTTTTGCTATTTGTTAAAAAATAATATAAAAGTGTGCAGTTTTTGAAATTTATGGTCAACGTACGGTTAATTATTTTTAGACTGAAGGAAAGAAAAAAAAAGCATCTAAAACTTTCATTTGAATACTTACAGAAAAATGTAATTTGTTTAAATAGTTTGGTTAAAAGTATCTGATTTCAATTAAGCATTTTGTGTCTTTAATTAAATGACAAATATTTAGTTTTTAAGAATTTAATTTTACATTAATCATACTTTAATTCTTGAAGTACTGAGTCTATATATAAGTAAAAATCATTTTTATCTTTTGAACTATAAATGACAATGATGATCAGTGACAATAAAAAGCTTTGAAAACTAAGCTTTTTTTTATAAAATTATTTGTAAAATGATCTTATCTTAAATATAAAAGAGCTCTTAAATCATGTAAGGGAAATTCAAGATAACAATTTATTTTTCATTTTTCTATTTGAAAAAAAATATTGCGCTGCACTTTTTTAATTGCAACATATTGATTGCACGTTAGAATGTTTTCAATGATAATGAAAATTGTTGTTGTTGCGTACAGCCGACCACCCCTTCACCACTGAACGTAACAGTATCGATAGGATTTTGATAAGGAAACTAAGCGGAATTCTAAAGTACCTCTAGTATCTTCTTATCATACATGTATTTTGTCAGTGAAAGAGAGATTTATATCACTTGAAGATTAAGATTTGTTTTTTATTTTAACCTCCATTTTTGTTATCTGTTCTTGTGTTTCTTCACTAGCAGTTAATATAGCTATGGGTAATATATCAGGAAAGGATAGTATAACTGACAACAGAGTGATTTTTGAAACTGACTGTTTAATTTCTTATGAGGATGGAATAACTGATGATTTTATTTTGCAGAATTTCTGTTAGTTGAAGTTAAAATTTGCGATACACTTTAACGTCCATTGATGTTACCTATTCTTGTATTTTTTCACTCGCAATTATTATAGCTTTTGTTTAAAGATAATATATCATGAGAGGATAGTATACATGACAGCAGAATGATTTTTGAGATTGACAACTTTTTGGCTAAGATGGAAAAGTTGATGATTTTATGGTACAAAATTTCTGTCAGTACATTCTTAGAGAAAGGATTCAATCGGTACATTTATCAAAACTGACATTATCGATTTAGTAATTTAGAGTAACAGAATGTATTTTAGATCATATTCAGAAGAAGAATTCTGGTACATATATTTGCATCATTAGATACACAAATAGAAAAATGCATTTGGTGGTGCTTTCAGACCAAAGGATCGGCAGAGAGTCTGTAAGAGAATTTCTACAAACACTTGACCAGTGGAAAAATCACATTGTTTATTTATCGGATACATTTATCTGCTCTGTTTGTACTGGTTAAAGGTCTTCGAATTAAACAAAATCTGCCAGCACATATACTGAGAAAAAGTGTGCTGGTACATATATTTATTATATATTTATTTGCACTGCTTATACCAGTGAACTGGCTTAGGATTATTGACTTGGGCGAAGACATTTATTGCTATATTTATCTTTGCCTACTCTAAATAGGTAGTTAAAAGCATATAATTGCTTTATTTTATTGAACTTAATATTTAATTTTCTATTAAATTAAATGCCGGCTTTCAAGGATAAATAGTATTATAAATTATTTTGTGGTACTGTTGCAAATTGCAGATATCAAATTTGTAATACAAGGGGAAGAATTGATAAGTACTGATCTCTTTAAAAAACCTCTTTATTTAAAAGATGAATAAAACCAGTGTCTGTAAGTTGTTGGCAATAAAAGTAAGATAAATTTGAGACTGTGTTATTTTCTAATAAAGAAAAACGGAAAAATGGTATAAAATACAATAGTCTAGTTAACAGAGACTCAGAAAAAAATCCACTTTTTATAAAGAATTTAAAAAATTTACTTTTCATAAAATGAGATTAATTTATTTATAATATAATTTCAAATACGTAATATTCAGAATATATAAAAAATACTGTGGATTATTATTTTAATCCCCAGTTATCTGATTCCGCAAAATAAAATATAAGCGGATGTAGCCATCGATTTAGAGCTTTCGAAGAAGTAATAATATTTTATGAAATATTGTGAATATTTTGATTATTTCCAGTGATTCTTCTAGTTTAGAATTAAAGCCAACATTTCAGATAATTTTCTGACAAGTTTTTTTTCAAATTTCTTGATTCAGTTTTCATTTCATATTTTATTGAACAAATATATATGACCATGACTGAATCAATGATAACGTCTTCATTTTTTTCAATTTATAATAAACAAAGTCTTATTTTTTTTCAATTTAAGGAATTTGATAGATCAGATAAACATGTGGATGAATATTTTTATTCTTTAAATTATTTATATTTCGGTTTATATAATTTTGTAGTCTGCTTTGATTTGACAAGATATTTAATTTGTATCACTCGATTATCCATATATAGCCATAAATTTTGTTATTGGGTAAATTTATGAATTTCATCTAATTCAAACCTTACTGAACTATATTCTATGTATTACAAATATTATTTATTTAAGTTAAAATGTGATGAACTTCACTTCACTGGATGAACTTTTGACGTATCAGTTTCTCATAGAGAAACATATTTGTAAATTTTGTCTTAAAATAATTTTCGATTTTTTAAAATAATTAATGAAAAGAATTCCAAAGGAATTTTAAAATCATAGGGCAGCTAAATTATGGGAATAAAATTCAAAAAATACTATATCTTACCATTATATTATTACATTTTACTATAGAGCCCCTAATGATTTACAAATTAAATTTTTGAAACAAAAATTATCAGAAATTCAGAATTACTTTTTAAAAATTATTTTTGCATATACTGTATTTATTTTGCTTTTTGAAATGTCAATAGAGAGTTAAACAATTTATTATGTGGCTTTAATCAAAAAAATACTACTTTTTCCAGAATTATTTACTTAGTAAATTCTTTTATATTGTACGTAAAATAAAAACTTTGGCATTTAAAATTTGACAAATGTAGTTTGAACTGTATGCAAGTAATTGAAGCGTCTCTTTGTATTCTATATTGTTTTGTATTTTATTCATTCTATTCTATACGCGCATTCTTTCTTGTGAACTTTCTTGAACAAGTATTATTTGATTTATATTTGAGATATATAAATTTGAATATGTGTACAAGCAAGCACAGTATCCATAAATTGTGGCCAGAGATTTGTGCGAATCAAAATTGTTCAAAATACTCTGAGGATTGCTGAACATATAGTTCCAAAAGTTTGAATATAAGAAATCTTTTGAAAATAAGTATTTACTAAACAGGTGCCTTTAAAAATTTTAATTATATTACCTGAAATTATCACAATAATAATACATTTAATCTCTTAATAAATTTAAAATCAATTATTACATAACAACCACTTAAAAATGACTTGAAGTGCATGACTATTAATAAATATCGTTCAATAATAACGTTACTACATCCTAACTCTATAGCACTGAGAGCATCAAACATCTTAGAGATGCCATTCAATATTTTGTATTAATTTGGGATTTATATAATATCGTAGTTCGCTGACTAATTGAGCTACTTGTATAATTTAGTTTAAATTATGCTGCACACATATGCACTGTCTATTAACAATTTATCAGTTGGAAATCACGTGGGAAATTTGACAACATGGTCAACAATATCCATTGAACTGTAAGACAAGTTAATTTTCAATTGACAAATGTACATTTATAAACTGTACATCGAAATGTTGGACGTATACGGTTAGAGACTTTTATTATACAGGAAACCATCCAATGGAAAATATAAAAAAAAGGACGAGAATGGATTCCTAGTCAACAAGAAACTTTGTTACCTCTAGGAAAAAATATTTTCAACAGTTTTTGGCTTTTTTTTCTCTCTTATAATGACAGGCATGCTGTTGGTTGTCGTCCAAATATTGTGTAGAAGTTCGATATATCATATATTTTTGTCCTTCTTGTCATAAAGAATACGTGATGACAATAGCGAAAAGAGGACAATACCTACAAGACATAATTTTATTGCTTTATACGTGTCCTGTGTAAAAACTCTTAAATTTTATCCACGTCGTTTCGGATCAATGTTAAAAGCCTTCAGGCATTGAAGCGAGGTTGTTGTTTTGAAAAGGCCGCTTTTATATTTCTTCCTAGCTTGTAAAAATGATTAGTATTACTTCATTTCATGTTGCTCTTGAATAGGAAAAAACATCACCATTTGTTTGCATTTCAAAACTTTATATTTAAAAAGTAATTAAAATGGAATACGATATAAGTCCAATTAATAGTTCCTAGTATGAATTCTATATTTTCTGTGACATTTTCATAAAATTTACTTGCTATTATTTTGGCTAAGATTTATACATTTTATATGCAACTAGTATAGCACCAATGTAGAACAATATAATACAGCAGCAATATAGAATAATATAGTGCAACAATAATATAGATCAATATAGAATAGAGTCTGCAGAATATGATAGGCTAGTTGATGTGCCAAAGATTTATTATATTTAATTCGGTTAAATCATGTAAATATTTTCGTCCATGATTCCACCTAACTGTCAGTTAATAAAAACTTGTTATATACAATGTCTTCAAAGTGCATATAAACTTATCTTATGGAGAACTGTTCCATGACACTGTAGCGGTAATAAAAATGTAATTGTGAGAATAATCAGTGTTTTAAATTTCAAACAATGTAGCTTCAGTATTTTTTCGTGTTCTACACTATACCAATATTAAACAGAGCAATCTTCTTTAGTATTAAAAAATGGAGGAAAATCCGAATATTAAATATTTGATAAAACAATCAAAAAAGTTTGAATGCAATCGATTGTTGAAAATTAGGCAAAGATTAAAAATAATTGTTATAAATAAGGAAAAAAAGTTTGCAATTATTAAATTTTGTATCATTAAAAAGACAATTTTTTAGCTTTTGAAATGGTCTTTTTCTTTTTTTGCTCAATAAAATTTTTAAGAACTGTGTTGGAAAAAAACGGCAAAATCTAAATTATTTTTAATGAATTTAAATTATGATTAAATTTTTTTAAAACATGCTCTGAAGTGTATCCCCATACTCCAAAGTGTATATATATGCCAAATTTGGTAGCTGTAAGTCAATCAGTCTAGCCTGTAGAACTCCAGCACTCACACACACTGATCTTTATTACTAATGTTTCATATCCTTTATCATTCTGTCAGGTTTCTTCTTTGAGATTCTAATATATATTTCAGAATACAAATACAATGGAATAATAAGACTAGTTAGATGCATTTGTCCTTTACAACTAATTTTTTTAATACTATACTTAATGAATATCTTAAGAATTTCAAACAGCCATCAAATTTTTATTTTTGGCACTAAAAGTAACTACATGCAAGTAAGATGTAAGTAGAAGTAAATGAGAAATATGAATTTGGGAAGGAGACTAAGAATCTCAATCTGTTCTACTAATTCATTCTTTTTTGGGCGCTTTGAGTAAATTTTATGCGTTCATTGGGGGTTATAACATATAATCTTTATAGTGTCTTGGTTTTCTCATAAATAGTCAAGTTTGCATAAAATAGAGATTAACCATTAGCATTATTTTATCTTCTCTTGAAGCATTGTCTGAATATTTCATACTTCAGTCATGCAGTAAAAAATAAATTTTTACTCAGTCTCGGGTGATTTAATTGAATGGTTATATTGATTCGTTCCATTTTGGTTATTTTCTTGGCGTTCATTACTTTGACGGAAGTAGCATGTAGTCAATCTTTGGATTGTTAAGAGATAAAAAATTGCATAACAAGGACATGAGAAGAGCTGCAAAATTGATTTGATAAGTAGAGTTAATTTAATTTTACAGTATCATAGCTTTTATATTTATGTCATAATGCAGAATATAAATCTTCAGTGTCCCGTGCTAGCCCTTCATGGATCTCACAAGCTTAAAAGTCAGTTTCCCTTCAGCTGATTCATTAGTTGTCAATATTTAGTGGAATATGTATTAAAAGAATATACAATATTCTTATCTTATATTTAAAAAAACTGTAAATCTGCCTCTACAGTGTCCTGTTTATCACAAATTTAAAACTTAGCATCTTATTCCTCTCTTTAAACATTCTATCGAATTATCTTCTCTCAAACCTTTCTTGTGAATTAAACCTGATATGCCTGAATATTTCCTATTACTTTAAGACATAATGACATTATGTTTCATATATTCTTCATAGTAATTTTCGAGTTTTGATTTAAAAAAGGTTTATTGCATTTCTATTTTTATAACTGCAAAACATGAAAGGAATTAAGTTTAATAGGAACCTGCTAGTAGCTAATAGTAAATGTGAAAAATTGTTTCTTAACTGTCTATGAATAACGAAATAAATTATAATTTTTATTCACTTTGAAAGATAATTCATTTAAATGACTTTGCAGTTTCTGCTTCTATTCTTATACATGTCTTTTCGAAAAAAAATATATTAACAACCAAAGAATGAGGAATCTTTTACACATTTTTATGTTTTTCTTCAAATTAAATTTAAAACACTAAAAGTTTTATTAAAGAAAGAAAATAAGTTTATATGAATATTCTTATAATTCATTTCATGATCTAATATATATTCATTTCGTCTCATATTCATTTATATTCATTTCATTATCAAAAATATATTCATTACATCTCATAATCATATATATTTATTTAATCTCACATTCATATATATTCATTTCATGGTTTCATATATATATTCATTTCATGGTTTCATATATATATTCATTTCATGGTTTCATATATATATTCATTTCATGGTTTCTTATTTATATTCATTTCATGGTCTAATATATATTTATATAATTTCATTTTCATATATGAGCCATTTATATTGAAAATGGGGCAAGCCCATATTTTGTTATTGCGAAATATTGAAAGATTTGCATTTCAATAAATTTAAAAATATCGATAAGTATTAATAGATACATTTTTTTTTATTTTGTGGTACCAGATAATGCAAGCTCATAATCCAATAGTGTTTACAGTGCTGACTAAAAAGATGAGGGTTTTATTATAACTAAATGGACTTGTCTCACTTTCAAAATTAATGAATTATTGTAAACGTTCATTTAATTGAAAAATATTTCAGATGCATAAGCCTTTTTTTTAATAATAAAAAATTACTATTAAAAATTTTATAATCATTTATTCATTTGATAAAAAGTGAAACAAAACCAAACATATTCTTGTTGAAAATATAACATAACAAAAACAATTCAGTTTTATTAAGAATTTCAATGAAATTATACATTTTCAGTTTATACGTGGGTATAGACTGAAAATGTATAATTTTCATGTCCTCGCATTTTTCAGATGTAATACTTCTCTTTTTTATACATAAAAGATAAATTTATATTTCTGAAATTACTTGGCCTTCCTCGTTGTGGTGGCATATCGATAATTTTAAATTCAGCATCTCGTTCTATCGAAGTTTTGTAGAACATTTTCGAATGAAAATATACTAGCACGATTGAAAACATAAGTGAAAACTAACGCCTTTGAGCATTATCTACTCGGATTTATTTCCATTCAAAAAAGAGCTGAGATGAAGAATGTGATGAATTTTATTTTTTACGAAGCAATATATATAAGAATATACACTTTTCGAATTAAAACATGCTAGCACGATTAAGAACATAATTTGAAAACTAAAGTCTTTGAATATTATCTAGTCGGCTTAATCTTCAATCAAAGAGAAAAATGCGTCTAACAGAAAATTCGAGAAAAGTAATCCTTTTATTTTCTGCTTTTTACCTTTCTGCAAAGTTAAATCATCCAAAAGTAGTAGATTCTGCATAATGTTTATACCGAATAACTAAGAACAACAGCAGTTCTAAGGAAAATTTGCTGTTGAGCGACAAAAAATTCATTAGGACAAATTATGCAAGTTAATGAAATTTCGACTCAATTATGTGAATGCAATGCAAGATAAATACTCAAATCTAGTTTGGCTGCTTTAATGGTGAAGAAAAACAACTGCAGTAACTCTATTCGAATTCAGATTATTTCACCGTTTCCTGTTATTTGTTCGGAAACAAAATTAGCTTCAGCTTGAATAATTAGTTCAAGAGATAGTTAGATCTCAAACAAATATTCTCGAGAGAGTCACGAGTTGTGAAACTAAAAGTAATAAACCTGGGATATTGATATGTTATAAGTTTATATACTAGTTATACGAAGAATATCAAAAGTATTACATGGTACCGATACTGAAAAGGAACGGTAGAATGAACACACAGACGCATCTGATTTATTGCAATATGAGTTCCATTTCTCATAGCAATATATGGAATCTCTGGAAGAGGTCTGATTGCTTATACGCCACGGTGGATTCTATTTTATTAAGATACGCTTCATATAAATGAAAGAAAGTAATAACTGCTATAGTTTCTATGCGAAAACATATATATGTCAATGGTAAATTGACTTGAATATTTTCTGAATTGTTTTGCAAGGATGCACGAACTGATGAAAGATTCAATAAATAATTATGGGCTTTCATCAAAATTAAATACCGAAATGAAGTTCAAGTTTTAAGGTTTAATGATTTTGAATATTTTATTTGATTCATAGTTTGTAAGTGTGAGAAAATGATGTAGATTGCTTCCTTTTGCACTGGAGTTTCAATTGTGCTCTTGTTATAGTATATTTTAATATATTCATTAACTCATGAATAAAACTCATTAGCCATGAAAGCAATGACTTCCTGAGGATGTTAATTTGTGTTTCTATAATGTATTTTGTAAAGTAAATTTGAATGTTCCAAAAAATTCTTTTAATTGCATGTCGAATTCCATATAGTAGTAAAAGTTTCAAAATATTAATCTCCATATCAAATATAAATGGTACACTTGAAAAATTTATGGATCGGTATACTTAGAAAATGAAAAAAAAATGAACTAACCTAATCATTTCTTTACCTTTAAGTAATATTTCAAATTATTTCTCACAGGCATTTACCATATTAGCAATATCATCTCCAGAATAGTAATTTGTACTTTAAAAATGCATTTTATAAAGATAATTTGTTACCAGGATTAAATGCATAGTAGTTGCCTGTCAAATTTATTATAGAAGCAGAAAAACTCTAAGGTCTTATGAGAATGGTATAAGTTTTATCAAATATTTTAAACACTTAAAAATGCTTCTAAAAATGATATGCGAATTTCATTAATAGTAATATTCAAATAATCTGTAGTTTTTTCCCATCTTATGATATTATAAAATAGAATCCATTTAATGAACGCTTTATATATTATTTAGAGTGAAAAAGAAATTCATGTTGGTTGAAAGTTTGCAGTTTTTTGTAAATTGAAATTGTAGTTTCTAAAATCAAAACCTTTTTTTGTAATGTTGAAAAAAACAAAATATTTCTTACATTTCTTAATTCCTTTTTTTTTATTTAATTTCGGATAAAAATATATGTAAATGATATTTTTAATTGCAATAAAAAACCT
>JAPMOR010091049.1:27481-42997 GCA_026543865.1 Argiope aurantia | reverse complement strand
GTTTTTTAATGGATTTTAATGGAATATGCAAAGTAATAAACTTTCTCTTTAAAATAGAACTATTCTCTAGAAGTTAGTTAGTAATTATGCTATTGGAAAACAAAATAAAAATAACTGTCTCAGTCTTAACAGTAATTTTTAATTCATGAAACATCTTTAAAAATCTTTGAGAATTTTTTCTTCTGATTATAAAAAGTAATCTATCCATATTAATAAGTAGCTGAATGCAATTTATTTTAAATTATTCAAATTATTATTTTTTTAATTATTCTAAATAATGCAGTGAACGGATATCTAATGTGCTTAGTATAGATATTAAAATATCTAGAATCGAATGACGTAAAAAAATAATAAGAGAACAGCTGACGTCAATAATAATCCTTAGTAGAACCAAGACTCATAAGTATGACTACCAAGTAGAGACGTAATTATTAAGTATTATATAATTTCATTATTATAATTTTAATAAAATATCTATTTTATCCCCTTTGATTAGAGTTAATATATACCAATATCTAGAATTAATATCTAAAAAAGAAAATACCACTTTAGCATTTAATAATAAACTGAATCGAACAGTTCTTCTGAAGTAGATGTATCATTATTTTAATAACTATTTTACGAAATTTGTTACTAATTTAAATAATTGCTTTAAATATTTCCAATATCATTAGTTACATATTCATACATATTTGTAATTAAATGTAATAATATATTCATTTTTAAATATTTTAAAGCACACATTTCCTTAAATTTGTTTATTTAAAATGTGACAAAATTAGTCATATATATTAATTAGGAGCTGGAAATGAGCCATATTAAAAGCAAAAGAACCAATTATTTCATAAACAGAAGTTAAAATTTGAATACAAAATTAATTTGGATTTATATACTTTTGTATTATCTAAATAAATAATAAACTATTTCATACGAGTTCTAATTTCAGTTTGTGTGACGAAAAAAATTACCTTAATCAAATTTCATTACTCGTATACTTTTCTTCGAAATTCGTGCCGCTTAATAATTTAGCAAACGATAAATCGTAACATTTTTTAATATAGCAAACGATCTCAAAAAGAAAGCAAATTCCTATTGAGACCAAAAGCTATCTTACTCTTTGACTAAAGAATAATGTTAAATATGATTTTCTTTCATTACTTATTTGCTAATAACACCAGTATTAAATATTGAAATAATTCCAAGATAGCTTCATAACTTTTTCTCATTAAAATTAATTTGATACTTATCTCATAATTAGGAAAAGGTTTTACATTCTGGAAAAATTTCAACGTGTCCTTGAAAAGATTCAGTTGATACATCATGGGAATATTGTCCATTAGAGAATTAAACTTTGAAACATTAAATTTAATTAAATTAAAATTTAAAACATTACCCGTTTTTTCACCAATAAAAAATTAATCATAATTGGATCTCCTATTCTTGAAATATAAATGTCAAGAGAACATAAATCAACATTGAATTTAATGAATTTTTATATATTTAATAAAAAACTCATTAGAATGACTTTTCCTTTTGAATAACAATTTAGAATAAATTTTGCTAATTTTTTTGTTTCCATATCGAGTAAATGTTTTAAATCTAAAATGAGTTTTATTATCTTTGAATTAAAAATTAAAGGCTTGAATAGATTTAATGCGCCATTTTGCTTAAGGCTAAGAAAATGGAATCTTTTTGAAGAAGATTTTTAGTATCATAGGTAATAAAGCAATCTCATTATTTTACACAAATAAAACTGCATCCGTTACTTAATTACAGACAAAATTCATCCAAGTGTTTTCTAGATAAAATTAAATAAAATGGCTGTAAGAGGAAGCTGAATAAAAATGTCATTAAATAAAGCATTCAATGATTTTTTACATTTACACAAAGTGTTTGTTATTTTAAGATTACGCAGCAACAAAGGAAACAGCTCATTAGAACAGAAAGATTTAATGCTTCTGAATTCAAATTGAGAAATGGTTTTCAATAAGGTTTATATATATGCAGTGGCTCAAAAAATTGAGAGTGCACCTTACTTTTACTTGGTAAATCTGACTTTCAATATAAAATGTCATTAATAAAGCATTCAATGATTTTTTACATTTACACAAAGTGTTTTGTTATTTTAAGATTACGCAGCAACAACAGAAACAGCTCATTAGAACAGAAAGATTTAATGCTTCTGAATTCAAATTGAGAAATGGTTTTAAATAAGGTTTATATATATGCAGTGGCTCAAAAAATTGAGAGTGCACCTTACTTTTACTTGGTAATTCTGACTTTCAATATAAATAACACATTACCGGGAAGTGCCGACAGGTTTTTATTCATACACCTAACAAATTGTTTAATTTAGAGTAAAAATAAAGAAAGCTGAACCAAAAACTTCTAAATCGAAAAGTTTCAGAAGCATTTTAAATAAGCATACGCAGAATTTCCCCTCAAACAATTGAGAATACACTAATGAAATTTTTGAAAATACACACACAGAAACAAAGTGTCACTATTAAGCTGCATGTCTTTTGGCTCTTATAATGGCATTAAACGATTAAATCGATTCGATTTAAACCGATTCGATCGATTTTTGATGGTATCTGAAGATATTTTACCCCATTCTTCTTGCACCACTTGCTTTAAATGGGTTTTGTTTCTAATTTTCTGTTTTTGAACCACTTTTTCTAGTATGACCCACGAATATTCAATGGCATTGATGTCGGGGTACTGTGGTGGTGTGTGTAACTGCTGTTTACAATGAAAAAGACACCATATTTTGACGTCACATGCATTCTGTTTGGGGTCGTTGCCCTACTGGAAAATGGAATTTCCATTTAAACCTGAATTTTTAACACTTTCATTTCGATTGTTGCGACCATGTGGTTCATCCAACTTGTTGCAGGAACTTTTTCATAGGCAGAAGTGTAAGTGTTGGAACTGTGCGAAATGCCATTAGACAAGCTGGATATAAAAGTCGCATTGTTAGAGATTGAACTGTTAATCAACTTGCAAATTCAGAAAAAGCATTTGAAGTTTGTAAAAACTCATCAATTGATGACCAATAACCTTTGGAAGAAAGCTATATTTAGTAATGAAAGAAAACTCAACATTTTTGGCAGTGACAGCCGCAGACAGTTGGCACGCAGTTGACATCGTACTGTAAGGAGAAAGTCTAATACTGCTTTGGATCCAAAAAATTTACGTCCTACAATTAAACAGGATTGTGACTCCGTCATGATTTGAAGTTGCATGGCTTCATCCGGAGTAGGAAATTTAATTTTTATAGATGGCATTATAAACGATATGGTTTACTTGGATGTACTTCGCAGCAATCTAAAGGAAAGTGCTAAAAATTGAGTTTAGTTGGTAATTTCGTTTTTCAGTAGGGTAACGACCCCAAAGAGAATGCACGTAACATCAAAATATGGTTCTTTTTCATTGTAACAGCAGTTACACACATAACCACAGTACCCCGACATCAATACCATTGAATATCTGTGGGTCACACTCGAAGCAGTGATCCAAAAAAACAAAATTAGAAACAAAACCCATTTAAAACAAGTGGCGCAAGAAGAATAGGGTAAAATATCTTCAGATACCACCAAAAATTGGTTCAATCGGTACCACGACGTTTAGAGGTCATTATAAAAGCCAAAAGACATGTAACTAAATACTGACACGTTCTTTCTATGCGAGATATTACAAGAATTTCATTGGTGTATTCTCAATTTTTTGAAGTAAAATTCTGCGTATGCTCATTAAAAATGCTTCTGAAACTTTTCAATTTAGAAGTTTTTTGTTGAGCTTTCTTTATTTCTACTCTAAATTAAACCATTTGTTATGTGTAAAAATAAAAACATGACTGCACTTCCCGGTAATGTGTTATTTATATTGAAAGTCAGATTTATCAAGTAAAAATAAGGTGTACTCTCAATTTTTTGAGCCACTGTATATATAATTTCAAACTCATTTTAATTGTATGAGGGGAAAATTGTTCAATATTTTAGTAAGCTAATATATGTGAGTGTGTATAACATAAGATACGATATCGAAAAAGTCATTAAATATAAAAATTCGTCTAACAATTTATTACATTTACACCAAGTGCTTTGTTATTTTAAGATAAGGCTGAAACAATTGAAACTACTAATTAAAGATTAAAGGTTTCTGAAGTTACTAGTACCTTTCAAATACAAAAACTATGTCAAAACTTTTTATATACATGAAAAAAATTGTAGAATAATATTTATTACATGTAGGTCTAATAGAAGGAAATGTATTCTTTATTTGGATAAGATAAGATGTGTAAATGAATATACCGCAATATTTTCTTTAACTATTGCTTGTATTGAATTACTTTTTAACTCACCTTTTTATGAAAATATTTTCTAAAATTTCTTTATATGCCATTAAAATAATTCTCTGGAACAAAAACAAATCAATGAAAAAATATTAAATATACAGTGATATTCAAAAAGAAAGAGTCATTTAAAGTTTTAAATCTTCTTCTGTTTGAATAATCCTGGATGACTGAAACATCAACATCTTCCAAATTCAAAAGTAGTTTGTAATGAAGTTTTTTGCACATTATCTTAATTCCAGTTCTATCAAAGTTCTTTAGACCCACCCTATCCAAATGCAATTGATAATCAATACATCACTTCAAGATTATAGGCTTTTAAGGACTCTGTTAAAAATAAGTGTCAGTGCATAAGGTAATATGCAACAATATATAATAAATATTATTTCATATCGATAACTTCTATATGAATTCTGATGAAGACAGGAATCTACGTATAAACTACATAGATTTTTTTCCAACCTTTCCAGATTTCAATTTTGCTATCCATAAGTGCATATTACTTGAAGAAATTATTTACGGAACTGAATAGAAAATTTTTCGACATCTGCTGTTCAATTTCTTGGAAAACCAACATGAGCAACATGCCAAGAAAAAAGAAATTCATAACACTTGTAGCAGATATCCATATGCCAATTATAATTATATTTAACGAATGGATGATCTTATAATATATTAGAAAATGCCTGTAAGCGGTTTATTGAGGCTAACTACTCTATTGAACTTTCATTATTGTTGTGTAGAAAATTTCCTTCAACTAGCGTTACTGCAATCAACTCTAATGACTTTCATATAGATATAAATTCAAAGGCGTACTTTATAGATAAAGCAAATAAGAGAAAATAAATTTTACTAAAATCAAGATTCACTGAGAATTAAGCCCAGTTCTATACGAATAAAAAGGATAAATTAAAATATAGGGGTAGCACGTCTTCCCCGTGATCTGGGCGTCTCGAGTTCGAGTCCCGGTTTGGGCAGGGCTTTTTTTCTTCTGTATTCTATCTGTGTGGCGAGTGAATGTCCCCCCCCCCTGTAAAAATTGTTGTGCACGCGAATGTGATGCGCGAAGTAGCTAAGTCGTATTCCTGGCCCTAGTTGGCGATACTCGAAAAAATAAGAGACGCTCACTCGGCTTAAACTGCTAACTGTCAGCAGCTTTGTAAAGTACCATAAGTCACAACATATTTTGCTTATACCAAGACAGAAGATGAATTTCAGTGTAATAAAGAGAAATATCATATGAAATACTCTAACTGCTACAAGGAACCATAATGCATTCGATGGGAGAAAACTTGAAATTATTTTATTGAAGCAACAAATAATAAAATCATTGCTTTTGGTCAAAAAATAAAAATTTGCTTAAGTCTTAGGCGTAAGTTCATTATGTATGCAAAAAATAGGCCTAAAATCTGTTTTAATCTCCAAAAAATAGTAAGAAAATCACAAAGAAAATAAAATGCGTACTTAGAATACATAATATATTTATTTCATAATTTGCCTTAAATGGTTTTAGCATAATTTTATTTGTTAACTCACTAATTCTCATCCAACAAAATGTCTGAAAATTCGTTCGATATTGAGTATAACTTAAGATTTTCTCTAAAAACTTAACATTAAAGATAACTATTATTACTAGTTAATCTGTAAAATCAATAAAGTCAAATCCATGACACGTGTAGTTCGGTGGAAAATTCCGAGAAATATATTTTTATTATATTGCGTATTAGTCTTAACATTTATTAATTCTCAATACAGGAAGTCAAACTAAGCTATATACAAATTGCGAACATTTCTAAGAGTAATACGAAAGACGTTTCCAATGCAAGCATTGTGACCTAAAGAAGTTATTTATTTTAATTATTTATTAGGATTTTCGTAATTATATTAATCATAAATTTTATAGAGTAATTGACAATGTTTCTAATTTAATAGGCATAATATTAAAATGTCTTTATAAATTTATTTTAAAGAATTATTTTTATAAGTGGAACTAGTAGAGCATGAGCAACGTCAGCATTAAGTACAACATAAAGAAAAGTTATGAAAACAAAGAAAAACGAAAAAAAAAAAGGATTTTGCATTCGTTGCGGCAATGTCACTGTGTTTGTGTAGAAATTAGAACAAACAACCGAAAAATAGACTATGCTTAAAAAATAAAAAAATGAATTTCAAATTTTTGTTCCATAAAATGCAATTGGAATATTAAATGCAAAAAAAAAAATTAATTATTCTTAGAATGACTATTATGATTGTTCTCTAAAATAAAATAACGATTTCATTTTTGTTGAAATCAAATCCTCACGCGTCTTTTTAAAAAGTTAATATTAAAAATTATGTTTATTTTGTTTAATTAGAGCCTCAGAACAGAAATGTTTTAAATTTAAGTTACAGTTCCAATAAACCCTATTTTAAAAAAAGCTTTCTGAAAGTAATTTTCATAAACGAAGAAAAATTTCGTAAAAAAAAAGTCCCATGAAATTAAATATGATTTTCAATGAATGAATGCATTTTAAAGCGCAATGTCAAACATAATTTTTCTGCAATCAAACATATCTCATATCAATTTGAAAGAAAGAGAGTTGAAATTTTCAGGTATAAATTTTTAAACCAGCTACATTACGTCAATATGACTCAACTGATTTTTATTTCAGTTTCATTTGTATATTTATGGTAAATGAATACTCATTATCTTTAAAAAATAGTTTCCAAATGGTAGTTATCTGTATTTTTAAGTATTTTACAAGATTTCGTGAAAAATATAATATTTTTGTATTTTATTGTGTTTGACATTAGTCAGTGAAAACCGTAGCTGTTCACATTTCTTGTATTCTTTCCGTGCAGTTGAATTTTATGATTGACTTTACGTAACTGCATTGCAGAAACTCGCCTCTTCTCCTCCGTGCTTCTTTCTCAGAGGTGATCTGTATTTCTTGTCCTTACTGGCGAAGAAAGAAAATGTCCTTCCATTTCCACTGAAATCCAACGAAATTCCTTTAATTCATCAGGAAATTGACGTTAATTCGGTAGAAGTTATAACCAATTCATAGTAACAGAAGATTCTGACATATTTTTTAATGTTTGGTTTAAATTTGGCGATATCAGTGAAATGCAAAAATCTGATACCGCAAATTTAAATATTACCTTCTCTCAAATAATTCAAAATATTAATTTAAAAATATCTGCATTAAAATCTGCAATAGATCCTTCAAATTACTTGAATTACCATCGCAATTACCTGTGGATTAAATGTCATAGTTGTAAATGTCATTAGTTTGTCTGGACAAATAACACACAAACACTTACTTGTATAAGTCTGTTTTAATTTTTATTAAGGGAGATATCTATCGATATTTATAACTTTGGATATAATTTACCTTTTAAAGTGATGAATTCATTAACTGAATTTAGCAACAGCTTTATTTTAAATTCAAGAAATTAACAGATTACACGTATTTTTTTTTCTTATATTCTATTATGAAAGAACCATCTGCCTTCTTTTGAGCCATTTAACCTCAGTTCAAAACAATAGCATCTGCTTTAAAACCAAACACCCATCTTTAGGAAAACATTGCAATGAATAAAATATCACCAAATAATTCGGTTTCAGTATATTAAACAACATCTCATTGATTCAAACTGAATTTGTATAGCATTACTGAATAATATATTAAATAGTATATATTTTAGCTATTCGAAAAAAAAAGTATTTTAACTGCCTATAGTTATTCAGATGCTGTTCAAATAAAACGAAGGTTCAGTAGTTTTTAGTCGTCTTTCCTAATGCAATGCAGATAATGCATCACTGAAGATATATGTTTGACCCTACTTTGTGCACAGAATACATACTTTAAATCTCGAGTGATTTATATCGAGGACATGGTGAGCACACGCCTCCAGCAGAGCGTCATGGTAATAAAACTGCATTCCGGATATTTAACTTGACAAGCATTGTTCTTTTCCTGTAGCCTCGAAAGCTTATCCATTTTCCACTCTTGGAATTAGATTAGGAAACAGGCCATTCCGAATAATAATATCGAGTCACATTTTGCAAACAAAATTACTCAGAGGGACTGTTGTTAAACTAAAGTTCTTTGGATGGTCGATCCAATTAAGTTAAATCTTCATATTTAATTCAAGTATTCAACAGTATAGTTTAAGCTATCAAAATTATTTAATTTGAAACTTTCGAATTGTATTAAAATTTTAAATAATGAATATAGAAATATTTAAAGTGATGGATTGTTATTGAAGAAGCATGTCGAAATTAAAGTGAACATCTTTTTAATTTAATTTCCGTTTTAGAAGTATAATAGGACTGTTTTAGAAAGGATGTCGCATATTTGCGAAACTATTCAGACATATTCGATTGTCAGAATTTTATTCAGAAAATTATTCGGAATTTTCATCCATTTCTCCAATTTACCTTGTCAAACCTACTTGAGGGACATTTTTGACCTTTAACAACTCAGTTTATGCTCTTGATCAACACATACAATGGATCAGAAGTGGAACTGGATAACGAATAATTCCTTCTCCCATTTTGACTTTTTCAAGGTCATTTCATTGAAAAAAAATTTCTACAAGGTCATTTAAAGACATTAAGCGATTTTAGCGGAAATATTTTTATATTCTTTAAAATTAAGTTCATTTAGATATCAAACCATTCAAATGTACCAATTTTGTAAATTATACTAGTTATAATAAAACATTAATGATGCTTACAAATAAGATATATATAATACAGAAATAGCAGCTCATAACACAAAATTTCAAAATTAAATCTTTATTCTTAAAAGATCAAATTTCTTCAAGGCACAGACGAGAATCAAATCATTATAAAATATTAATACAGTGATTCGTGTAAATCGTTTTATTAAAAAACTAATTCTGATCAGAGAAAAGATATCAAATCATTTGCTTTCCATAATTTTTTGATACAATATATCCTAAAGACAGGATATATTGAAGAGAAAAATTTCAATCTAAAGATTTTCTTTTTCACTTTTTTTCTATTAACAGTTTCTTCTAAGTTAATGCTCTGAACTATTAACTATTCTATTAACATTTCTATTAAGCTATTGCTCTGAATTTAATAATTCTATAAAAATAACTTTATATTAGAATAATTTTTATATCTTAGAACAGAAGACTATAAAGGAAAATTTTTAACTCTGAGGTTAAAAGAGGTACTTTACTTTCTGCATAATTTGCATGAAGTATTCAAAATTCTTCACTGCGTTACATGTGAGTAATGGAAATATTTATTTATTATTAATATTTTATCGATATTTATGTTATAATTGATAGTGATGGTTTACTATTCTATGATTCAGTAAGTAATGCAGAAATCTTAATCATCAGTATCATCTTTCCTCTTAGCAAGTTTATAAAAAGGCCTCATGCTATTTCCTTTTGCAATGATTTGTGATTAAAACTTTTAAGACCAAAGAAGAGAAATATATGCAGATAAATGTAAAAATGCGAGCTAAATAATAACTTTTTAATGATAATCTTCAATAAAGTGCTAATCTTGTTTCTCTTTACCAATATTAAGCATTCATTTCATGCATGGAGTGAATTAAAATTTACCCATAACTTTAAACAGAAATAAATTCTCATATAGCAGATGCTGCTATAAATACGAGACAGGAAATTGTTTAACAACCCTTGCAACCTTTTATAATTTTGTTTTCTAAATCACCAAATTCGACCAAATATGTGGCAGTAGAAAGACATGTATGGCATGAAAATGCATAGCTATCTTATGGAACTTGTCTTCAGCATACAAAATAATAAAAAAAAAACTTTCTATAATAAAATTAAAGAAATAAGAAAAAAATGCAAGTTTTGAACTATGTTTAATATGATATCGGGGGGGGGGATTTATACTATACAGCGTTATTGTATTACTTTTTAAGGCTCACTTTTGGAAACGTAATTTATAAAATTCTTTTTTCATTTATTTCTCACTAAACGGAAATTGTCTTAAAATCTGTAACGATTCACAAGTTATTTCAGTTTACCATTATAGGCCATTTCAAACTTTGAAATTATCTTCTAAATAGCATTTGTAAGTTAAATCAGTAGAAACGCTATTTCTTCTACAATAATATCAACAGTAACATTATGTAAGACGAAAAGAAATTAAATTAGAAGAAATTTCAACATTTTTGCTTTCTGGTATGTGAAGTATACATAAAAAAGAAAATATTGTAATTGCCAAAATATTCGGATTTGAGATTTTGAATGCATTATCATTTCTCAGACTTCAATGAGTTCGAAAAAGCATATCTTTGGTAATGTTTGCGTATGAAAGCAACTTGCGCTTTGAGATAAACGGATGCATTTGATATAGAGTCTATACTAAATTTATAGATTTCTATCAAAGTTTAAGCGATATCCATTCAGAAGAAGTATGTCTGACCAGTTGTCCAAATAAATTTAATATGATAAGAATGAAAGGGAATTAAATAGACAGATTATATTTGGAGCAGACATTAGTCATCTGAAGTATATATCTGTATCAAAATTCAGAACCAAATCCATCTAGAGATGTTAGCCGTCTGTTTATCTGAAATTTGTATGCATGTAAAAGCGATAATTCCAAACTGCAATGATTTAAATAAATGAAATTTGGTATGTGGTCTTAAGATTATATTTGTACTTGTATATAAAATTTTATTTTCGTCTAGTAGGAAATAACATTTGTAAAGCATGTTTGATATCCTGATACTAAAAGCATTTCAGCTATTAATTGTCAAAGATTGCGTGCTAATGGGCTTTTACTTTACTATTCCTCTCCAAATGGTATGTTGTTGATTTAAAAGCATTTCAGCTATTAATCGCCAAAGAAAATAATCACCAGAGATCGCGTTTTAATAGGATTTTTCTTTACTATTCCTCGCCAAATGGCATGTTGTTGATTTAAAAGCATTTCAGCTATTAACCGCCATAGGTTGCGTGCTAATAGGCTTTTACTTTCCTATTCCTCGCCAAATGGCATGTTGTTGATAATGCACAAGTGCAGGTTTGTCTCATTATATTCCGAGATTCACAATTATCATGTGTGAGGCACTCAAAATAAAAACCTCAGCAATCCTCGCACTCACGGTCTTTACCAACCATTTTATGTTAAGATAAGAATTATGCCAAATAAATAATATAGAATTATTAGAGATAAACAAAAATAGTTTCTAGGAAACTACTCTCATAAATTATTAAAGGCGATGCTGTAAATGAAAATAAATTGTTGATAAAAAATTTGAATTATTACCAAGTGAGGGCTTAATATTTTTTTAAGTGTCGCAACTCAGTGGTTCGAGTTTCAATTTCACAATAAGTCCGACACGCACAGTTTCAAAACTTTGAAATTAGCTTTAAAAATAATTCATGGATTTTGATGAAATTGAAGCATATTAATTAAGTTTCAGATACATTATTGTTTGTATCCAAAAATGAAAACTTCATTTTAGTTACCTTTTTAAAGATTTGAAAGACAGTTTAATCGATGATAAACAACAATAGGGCTGAAGCAAGGATATTGCACATCAAGGAAATTCAGCAACCAAATTCATCGAATTTCAGCTGTGAATAAAAATTTTCTTCGCAGAAAAAATATATTACTAGAAAAATTTAGCATATAAAGAAAGCATGTTGTTTTTCTTATAAACTAATAGAAAAATATATATGCCTGTTCTATAATATACTTATGCCTATATTTAATAAATACTTGTTTTAAATATTTATACTTGTTCTGTAAAATATTTATGTCTATATCTTAAAATACCTGTTTCTTTCTAACAAATTGAATATTTTCTGTAGTGCGACAATCTTGACTTACTTACTTATTTACTTACTTATATTAACGTCCCGTTGCAAATCAATGCTAGAGCTATTTTGGGACGGAGATCATAATATTAAACCGCGATCAGATGACGGGGACGACACCTGAGCTGGCACCCCCCTCTTCACACCACACCAGCGGGAGGACGTTTGGCCTGACGAATTTAACATGCAACAGGCACGACAAGCTTAAATCTCGTAACCAAATATCATATAGGATGAAAAAAATGAAATCTGAACAACCTCATACCAAAATTAGCATAATATGTTATTATAGATACAATCATTTCAGTGAACTTATTTTCATTTTAATATACTCAAAATAATTTTTTAAATAAATAACGCGTAACTTAAAAATTTAAATATAATGAAACTTTTTATTATACAAAGCTTCTTAAAGTAATGCTACTGAGAGGAAATAAATAAAAATGGATTTAACAAATGTTTGAAATTTTGGGTTCATAACATTTGAAATATTGTTATATAAGATTTTCTAAGATTGCATTGGAAAGAATTTGTTATATGCGTAGCAAAATTTTATAAAAAAAAAAAAAAAGGGTTCCGAGAAATTGGTCGAAAACTGCATATTTCTATCATAGCGGCTTCTTTTTGTTATGTTTTCAATAATTAATTTTTAATCTTTCATCTTTTTAAATGCATACACATTACACATTTTTGTAATAAATTAAATGTCCTTTATTTTATGGCTCTGAAATTGAGTTTTTCAAATATTTCAATGTCTTATGTTCCTTTTAAGAATGCTTTATATTTGTTCAATTTATTCATTAAACAGATAATAATAAATAAATTATTCAGATATTTTATAGATAAAGAGCATAATTTAAAAAATTAAATTTCAGTTTTATTTAGGATAAACATTTTAAGAGTGCTTTATGCTTGTTCAGTAAGAAATAAACTTTAAAGAATAAACTTTTTTCACTTAAAAAATAAATAGTTTTTATAAACAGCAGGAGTTTCCATTAAAAATTTAGAACAACATATTTAAATCAAGAGTCTTGCATTCGTTTTCAATTTAACTTGTTATCGTTACGTTATTCTAACAGTTAAAACGTAGGATTTTTTTAATATTAACTTAAGTACTTTTGCTACCAATCAGATGTATTCCTATACAAAGTTAAATCAAATAAAATCCTGGATTCACAGAATCCGTACCTAATTATATCATATGTCTGATCAATTTCGAAAACTCTTTTGATTCCAAATTTTGAAATGTCTCTCTAACTTTCTTGCTTTTGGGTAAACTTTCCAGACATTTCTTTGTCTCGTATGTAGATAATCGCATATTAAACTGGTGCATTCTAGGAAAAACTTTTGTACAAATTTTGTTTAGAATTGTTAGACTTACCACAAATATTCGACCCGCTCGGGGGAATTCTGTAAATTAGTCAAAGATGGAATTCAGTAAAGCTCTTCCATCCGAAAAATTCAAAACTTTTATTTTCCAAATCGAAACTATCTTAGTTAATTCATTAGAAGTGCTTACGTGAATTCATGAAAGAACTTGATGATTTCTGGAAAATCTCTTGTTAAAATCGGTAACAAGTTCATGATAAACTTTCCGACTTCGAAACAAGTTTTTGTCGTTTGCTTCTGAAGATAAAAGTAACAAAATATTCAAGTACTCAAGATTGTTTGAAGTCATTTGAATAGGAAAATGAAGCAATGAAAACGTCCCATCTCTTAGAAAGTTTTGAAAATATTAAATGCTTTTTGAATTAATAAAGGTATAATAAAACCTTCATAAAACATGAAAAGTTTTAAAAATCTTAAAATAGAAATTAGTTAATTTTTGGCATCAAATATAGTTTCTTAAATTGTAAATAATTGGCAAATTATCAAATCGTATTTAACATCAGATGATTTCTAAGTAATATGTGGAAGACTAAGTTTCGCTCGGCAGTAGTTTTTGTTGTTGTTATTAAATCGTACGTTTCAGAAAATATTTAGATACTAACCACATACTAATTACATAGGAATATTTTTTCATTCTTACCTATATTATGAACTAGTCATTTAAATAAAAAAAACCCTGAATACATTTAGTTTAGAATGTTAATCGAAATAATATGCTATATTACTGTATGGATTTTATAGTTTATTCATCTTTACTTATGACTTTCAATTCACTCAATTTTACTCTGGAAAAATCGAGTCTGAGATGGCGCTATATAACAAAGTAAGCATAAGAGCAGATAGAAAAAGACTAATATTTAGCTTTAAAAATGTTCTTTTGTAAACAAGTGCTTTTTTTTCAGGAAAGAACTTACAGAGATAAACTTAAAAAGCAAAAATATTAAATAATGCATAAGTAAACAAAATAAAGCAAAAAGCGACCATTTAGGCCAAATTTGGTTCAAATATAGAGTAGAATATTATTTTTACCTCAATGCGGTTAGTTTAAAATTTCAATTCATTCATTTTTAAATTTTAAGAATCTGTATTTTTAAAAATACCAATTTAGATATGCAATTCTGTCCGAAGTGTTTTCAAATTTGAAAATAATTTTTTATCTGTGATCTTCAGCTATATTTTTCATTCTTCCAATGAAATAGAAACTTCTTCCGTTATTAAATTAAGCATTTAATAGTGTGTTTTCTTCCATGGTTTAGAACTAAAAAGAAATTATACTAATTATGATCTTTGCAGTTAACATAAAATATAAGAAAGTGAAGTAATAATATGGTAAAAGACAACGTAAATCTTAAGATAGATTACCTCGAAAGACATATTTTAATGCTACTACGATATCATGCCAATAGACTCTACAAGAATGCCCAGGTACACGTTAGGCAGAATTGAGGTAAAGCTGTTAAAATAACTCGGATTTAATGTCTGTCACATATGATTATAAATATTTCACTGAGAAAATAATGAATGCATTAATTGAAATTTAATATAACCAATGTTGATTGCGAGCTAACTATTCACCTAAAGTAATTAATTTTTACTATATTGAATGTGCTTCCAGTTTTGGATGCAACAATAAATATTTTTATATGTTTTGTTAATATTTTAGGAATAATTTTTCAAGCTGAAATCAGTTGAATTTCTTTGTTTTGTAATAAATAAAAAAAAATTACAACTTACATCATTATTTTCTTTCGACTTCTCTTTTCTCAAAGTTAGAGCGCCTTTTGGGAAAAAAGTTCATTCACGAAGCTGCCACGAATTATGCAGGATGTTCCGAAAGATCATTTTATAAACATTGAAGGAAGTCTAGTAAGTAAAAAGAGATATTTTTGTAAATAAAAAGTTTAGTACAAAATGTAGGGGGAGAAATTGTTATAAAAAGGCATCTT
>JAPMOR010091049.1:0-21123 GCA_026543865.1 Argiope aurantia | reverse complement strand
TGCGTGCGTGCGTGCGTGCGTGCGTGCGTGCGTGCGTGCGTGCGTGCATGTGTGTGTGTGGATAAAATTTCAGAGTAACTTTTATTACTCTAATGATTTTCTATCTCTCATTGTATTTTTATATTTTTTCTTTCGCTTCTCATACAATTTCAAAATATTTATTATTGTTCTTTTATTTTTCCTTCAACAAAACATTTTATCTGAGACTCAGGCTAATGAATTTTTTAAAGATTTGCACGGAACTTCATTCGATTTTATTTAATTCTTTAATCGATTAAGAATTTTAATCGATTTTAATTAAGTGTTCATTTGTATGAAAATAAAGAAAATGTTTTAATTATATGGTTAATAATATTGACCGCATCTGTTCTCCATGCGGTCAATATACCTTTGTTGGTATATTGACCGCGGTTCAAAATTACGAGGTCCGTTCCAAAATAGCCCTAGTGTTGCTTCAAACGGGAAGTTATTATAACTAAACTAAACTAAACCTTTGTTGGTATAGTTACATTTGTAAATTCTCCGATGCAAAAAATCGTTTCCTCAACGAAACTAAATTTAAAAATTATTTCTATAAAACATACAAATATTTTTTTTTTCTGTTAAGTAAACTGTATCGCCAGTAAAAGGCATCACCATTTCCTATTCTCTTAAGAAAGCCTTTACTTTTCCATAAAATAAATTATTACGCTTTATATGTAGCCTCTGCTGCAATCAAGCCAGAAAAAATCCTTAAAAAGTGTCCGCTGCAATTAAATAAATTAAAATCATTAACATCATAAAGATTCCTTGGGTTAAAGGCTCTAAAATAATAACTCAGAAATAGAACTAAGCTAACATCTTAGTTACAAAGAATGTTATGTAATTTTATTTGAAAATGAAATAAAGCATTTTTAAAAGAACAACAGCAGCTCCTATAGATTCATCATATGCTTCTCTGTAGAAGTAAATATCGTTTGAACTAAATCAAAACTCTCCATAAATATATGCCATCCCAAATGTCAATAAGCAAGATTGAGTGCAATTAAAAATCATCGTTCTCTAGCACATTGCTGGTCATAAATAATTGGCTATTGAGATATTGTTATTTCTATCTATCTGGACCAATGCAATGGCGGCTTGACCATTAGGTGTGCTGAATTGCAGGACCCTCTGAAATAACTTTTCATTATCGAATTTCCTTATTTGTTGTCTTAGAGAATTCGACGCTCTTTGCTTACATTTTTAATTTAAGATTGATAAACAATAAAAGAAGTAAAAGACATATAAAAATGCAAAAATTCGACAGGAAGAAACACATATAATTAATAAATAATATGAATGATAATAAATTTTTAAGTAAAATTAAGTGCAATCTTGGAAACAGGATCTTGTTTCTAAACCAAATCATATAACACTCAAAATTAATTATTCTATGGTTTAAGCCATATCAACAAAAACTGGGAAATTGATCATAAAATTCAAATAATACCGCTATCTTCCTATAAATTACTAAATAAAATAAGCCCTTTGATTTTGAAGGGAATTAAATGGACATGTAATGAAATAGTTATTAAAATGAGAAATGTAATTAAATGCAGCCTATATCCCCTAGAACCCGTAATTTAATCGCGCATGTTATTGCATTCCATTAAAAATCAGTGATTGTTATTCCACAAATATTTCCTGTTTTAGTAATTAACGGCAGCTTTAAACTTAATTACTTTAAGCCTAATTAAAATGAAAAATAATAGATCGTGGCTTAAAAGGAAACGAGTATCAGGAGTTACTATTATGAAATTATTTAATATTAAACATAAAATTTATCTAATTTACACAACCAATCCAATTATCACATATTAAATTAATTATTCCTGAAAATATAGAAATAATTTTTCATTTAAAATATTTCAAGTTGAAAAATGTAATAAAGTATTTGAAGCTGTTTTAAATCAGGAATTATGTCAGAGTGAAAATTAGAGTTAATTATTTTGTCGAATTGCATATAATCTTGGGTACCCTTTTCTAAATAACTTATGCATCCGACAGCAAAGTTCAGATGAAAGTCAGTAATGAAAATCTGTGGATTGTTTAGCTTCCGAGAGTTACATCAAAGTGATATTCCATAACGTCTCCAAGAAAATATAGGAGAGGTAATATAAGTAAACAACATAGAATCACACTTAGACACGATGTTTATTTTGGGACAAAGTCTGGTAAAGATAACAAAGAAGTTAAACCCCAGCCACAAAATGTCACCATGAAATAAATGGAAATTTCACAACTTGTTTGAGAAGAAATCAATAAAAATGGAAAGCCCAAAAGTAAAGAATAATACATTGTTGCAGCACTTTATCAATACTTTTAAGATATTATTCTCAGTATAAATATTTCAGTCCTTAGGACAAATCCGATATTTGTTTAATTAAAATATTAATGTTAATGCATGAATATTTGGCTTTCAGCAACGATAATAAATACTGAAAAAAATTATTTGATTTAAATTTATTAATCAAAAATGTTAAAATACCTTTCCACTCAAATTTTTAACATTGACTTTAAGAAATATTAAAACTAATTGACGTTTTCAGTTTAATTTTCCAAAAAGCAAAAAAAAAAAATTAGGACAGGTTTAATTTAAAGATTTTTATCTTTCTTGATTATTTTTTATATTCTTAATACTAACTATAAACAAAGAAATTGTTTAAAAATTTTACAAAAATTATGTATTTTTAGAAACTGAAATAGCTTATGTAAATGAGAAATTACTAACTTAGAAAACTAACAATCACAAATATAAATTCTCTAAGGGAAATTAAAGCCAGTTTCATTTATTTCATACAGTAAAAAATATTACTATATAGTTGTACATTACTTTTAGTTTTACATTAAAAAATTGTAAACTATTATACGTACGAGAAAAACATAATTATTTACATTTTATAGATATTTTCTTTTTTGTTCTTTCCGTTAAATACCAAAATTTCGAAGTATTATCGAATGATAGTACTTTATCAAGCTATTTGAATTTAATTCATTTTACTAAACTATATTTAATAAATATCGAAAAGGGCTTACCAATATTGGAGCATATATTTTTTAACCATCAGTTTCATTAAAGAGATGTTTCACAAACTATATACTTATGATACTATTTCATAAAGCTCTAATAAATTCCTCTCGATAGAATTTATAATGTCTGCATATGTAAGAAAATTACTGGGAAAAAATATCTTCACTTTTTTTTTTTATTTCTTCTTGGTTTTAATGCACGGGATTAGCAAGTGATTTTTGAAATTGATCTTTCCCTTAGATTACAAAATTATTATATTTCTTATTAGAATATTCTTATTTCTAAACCCTCCAACAGGAGGAGAATGAAATTTTGCACCTTTTCTTTCTTATAGCATTTTATTTTATTTTGTGCTGGTTTTAATGCACGTGATTAACGTGTGATGTTTGAATTTGATTTTTCTCTTAAATTACAAGATTATTCTATTTCTTATTAGAATATTCTTATTTCTAAGCCTTCCAATGGAATGATATTTTTCATTTTGTTTCTAATAACTGATACTTAAATATTAAAGGAAACATTGCTTCCACTTAACAATAGTTTGCTATTGTCCACCAAATATTGCGCCAATATACTAAAACTTCAAATACATGGAGATTATAAAAATTATAAAAAATTCTCAATATCTTTATAACAATATTCATAAAAAAATTTGTTGATAGGATGATACATGCAGTTGATAAGATGGTTTATGTAGGGAATAAAATGATTCATGTAGTTATAAAGCAAAATAGAATATCAGGAAGTAGCAAGATCTAGAAAAGAAAGAAAAAGTTCTAAATCAAAGGAAATCTACAATTATATTTTGTTAGCATTTTCAAGTTGGCCTATACATTTTTAAACTCGCTTACTCTTACTTTTTTTATAAATAAAATATAAATTATTTATGGCTTTAGACACATTTGATAACAAGGAAAATATAAATTACTTGCAGTTTAACGTAGACTGTAACTTACAGTTTAGCTGTAAACTTAATATCGAAATCCGAATTATCGTATCCTAACACATACACTATTTTCGTCATCATTTTCATAAATTAATCATATTCTCAGAGTTTATTCTACCAAAACTTACAAAACAAAAATAAAATTATAAATAACTAATCACAAATTTGAGAAAATTCTTTAAAATATGCGAAATTTATTAAAAATTATAAAACTATAGAAATGAATACAAAATGCTTAAAATGAATATGAATATATTACTAATTGATGTTTCTTAACACACAAGAAATAAATATTTCTGAAAAGCATAAAAAAATGCAAAAATCCTGATAGTAAAAAATTTTTATAATAAGATTGGATCAATATACTGATAATTACAAAAGGATGGTATCTTTAATTTTTTTAATTTATAAATAGAATTGACATTTTCATTAAAAAAATTACACAGATTAACATCAAATAATATTCCATAAAATCAGAAAACTTCCAGCTATTTCATAGTTTTAGAAAATATATTATCCCAATATTACCATCCAAAGTTTTCAAACACAAATGGATAGTATTGAATTCGGAAAAGATTTCATAAAATACAAATTCTCGTTCATTGAAAAGCATTCAATAAATTTTAATATTATAAGAAAACGTTAATTAAGCTCAGTCGAATATAACCAAGAAGTTTCTAGATTTTTTTATGGTGAAGTTCAAAGTGCATAACATTTGATGCCAAAAAAGCCCGAATTTTTTTATGATTTCCAAATCCCCAATTCCAAACCATCCAGTAGCACCATTCTCGAGTCTTAAAAGTTTTAAGTGCAAATAATTCTCATTTCTAATAAAACAGAAATCGCTCGTACTGCTCGCCCAAGAATCGAATAAAATTTGTAGGAACTCCCAACAAATATCAAGATAGGTAAGAGTTCTTCGATTTTAAACATAATTTTATAAGCTATACTTCATGCTTCACTTCACAAAAATTAATTTCATTTGCTTCAGGAAGCGCGGCATTGGTAAGAGAATATTTCAGACATTGAGGTGGAACATAGAGATTCTATCCTTTAATAAAGTAGATAAAGAAATCCGATTACTTCCAGAGCTTTGCTTTCGTTAATGTCACAAGGAGATCGCCGTAAGCCCCTGCACTACTCTGTCATTTAAATCTGAGAATTCTCACTGAGGAAAATATTTCTAGACTGGAATCACTTGCAACTTTCATAACATAAACAGGATATTTGTGTTGATGCGATTATAAGGACCATATTAAAAAAGGAATTTCAATTAAGGTTTTATTTCTAATTATCATTTATCCAGTTCATTCGCCTTGATGAATTCAAAATTCTATTTTGTTCAATTTTTGGAAGGAAACTGCCTAATCGTAAATATATGAAATCAAGCCGTAATATCGTAATTCATATATTTTTAGGAAATTTAAGATTAATAAATAAATTGGATTTCTTTCCTGATGGTAAAAATCGATAACCTTTAGTAAAAAAAAATACTTAATAATGATTCTTTATTAGATTGACGGTAATGAGATATCTATTACATTTCTTGCTTTTCAGGTGTCTTATCAATAAATTTCAAATAACAAACCGTTTTCTTGCTTAATTGTAGAAATTTTGGAAATACAAATTTATACGAAGAAACAAACTATACAATTTTACATAGTTAGCTAAACTTTTTCATGCTAAATATGAACTGATTTACATTTTTAGTATATTTCGGTACTTTTATTTTTAACTTCATTTCAAATGAAGAGTTTAACTGAATTACTTATTTAAAATATTTGATAAACGAAATAAAAACTCTTAAAAAGTGTTGAATAAACATGATTATAAAACTATTATTAAATCCAAAATTACATGCATTTTTCATATAATTAAAATACAGAATTATGAAAGTAATTTAATAGCTATTATTTGAACTTATAAAGGATAGAGATTTTCATCAGTATTTGACTTCATTTCATCACAAAAATTCAGTGATCTATCTTTAATGTCCAATGTCTGTCATTTATGTTTATAAAAAGTGACAAAGTTCAAATATATTTTTATTAGCTGTAAGTTAGTGAAAGCATAAAAGAAATATGGCCCTTGAATAATTCAAGTGGATATTGACTTCAGAAGGAACATTGAACAACGTTGATGCAGTAAAATGTTATCAAATACCGTCAACATGTTGTTTTTATCAATTGCTATATTCATGTTCCAGAACAGACGCATTTTTAGTCATATTACAGAAAAACACCATTAAATGCATTTCGTTGATCAAGTAGTGCCTTAAGAAGAATTTTAGCATTTCCCTTTCATTTCTATGATTATTTTATATGCATTTGTTTTGTTTTATTCATGTTGCTCACGAAACAAGTTGTTTTTAGATATTTAAAATGCGATCTAAAGCTTCCAGGAAGAAGCTTTGAAGTGTATCTTAAATTGTCGCTGTGTTTACATGCAAAACAGTTTCCCTTTAGAAAAAGAAAAGACAAATGTTTGCCTGTTAAAATACATTTTTTTCTTGGAAGAAGGTCAAAGATAATTTTTCACATATTAAACAAATCGATTGAAAGACTCTTTATGCCATGCAAGCAGAATGGGAATTTACCTGCTACAGCACAGTCCTGTCAACTTAAATAAGGGTCGTCAGAAAAAGGTGTTTTACTTGAAGGATGCCAATTATTTATAACTTAGAAAAACAAATTTTCCGTAGAATTCTCTTATCGAATAATCTGATGTCATTGGATTTTATAAAATATTTACCAGGCTTTTATGTTCAATTTATGCTCTGAACTATATATAAAATTTATTACTAATTTCTCATAGATTTATCTTAAGGTTATAATTTTTCATAATTAAAAAGTAAATATACAAATAATAAGAGTAAATTAAAAGTAAATATATGAGAAATATACAAAGATGAAATATCGTAATAAAAAGAAATGCGATAATAATTCGATGATAATAATAAAATTCGATTCATGAAATTCGAGCTCAAGATTTGATGAAGCTCAAAGTTTCAGATCCATCTGAGTCCTTGAATCACATTTTTGAAATTGTGAATCTTTTATAACTAGTCGGTTAAATTTGGTGCGTGGTCTTTACGACAAATTTCGATCAAAATTTGAATAACTATTATGAATAGAAAATTTGGCTGTTTCCTGTTTGAGTATCGCATTTTTCATTGCAACAGTATAATTAAAAATGCAAAGAGATAGAAGGATAAACTTTGGTATGCAGCTTCGACTTTTAAAATATAGAAATGCATGAAGTTTTGAACAAAATCTATCAGAAGGTTGACGATCTGAAGATGCATGTAAACACGGCAGCTGAGAGATGTAATAACTTAGCTAAATGAAATTAAATATATGATTTTTTTTCTAAAAATATTATATTGTATCACATTTTCGATTCAAATGGCAAATCAAAAGAAAACATCCAAAACTTATCCTTGGTTTTCATGCATGCTTCATATCTCTATGCAAGGCTTGAGATAGAAGTGGGGATGTTCTGTCTATATAATCATCCATCTGCCTTGCCTAGTATATAATAAAACTTTAAGTGCTTGTAATAATTTCGGCCCTTTTCAAGGCCCTCCTCAGATGTTTCCAAACAATATTAAAGAAATTTTTAGACAATTTTAGCATTCTAATAGCTGAAATTCATGAATATTATATTAAACCTATGAAATCTACTATCGTATTAATCTTATGATATATATAATTGTGTTAATCCTATGGTATGAATGACAAAATTAAATCTATAGCTAAATATATCCTTTCATACGATAAGAATTTTTTGTTTACTGTGTATATATTTTTTGAAGGACTTGTTATATACCAACCGATGGGATCATCATCTGTCTATCATCAAATGAAGTTTAAACTCTGAACTATTTGCATTGATAGAAGTGATTAATTCTACTAACATTATCACTTATTTTTTTATTTTTTTTTTCCAGTAATTTCACTCATTTTATATGGCTATTTTGTTCATTGACACTGTAGGCATCTATCTTTCCTAATTATATATATATTAAGTATATGGAAATAATATTTTATATCCAATCATTTACACAATAAAAAGATGCGCTTCAAAATTTCCACCAGATATTTCATATAACAATTTTTCAAATTTCAATAAAATTGCATAAAAATCTTTCGATAAATAAAATTCTAAAACTATTACTTATTTTAAAAGTTCATGTATTTTCAATCAATTATAATGATGAATTTTAAAATATCAATTACGACTTTTATTTGTATTTTCCTAAATAAGATATCTTCGTCTGCATTCGACAACTTTTTATCAGAAAAAGTTCAGTGACCCATTTTTAAATTTCCTTACCTCATCATTTATGTTCATGAAAAGTGACAAATAATTTGAAGTCCAAGAATATTTTTTATTAGATGTAAGTAAAAACATGAAAGAAATATTACTCATGAATAATTCCCATGAATGTCCTCCTCTAAAAACACATTAAATAATTTTGACATAACAAAAGAATATCAAATATCGTTAACCTGACTTTTTTTTATCAATTATTTAATTCATGTCACAGGACAAACACATTACTTCGTCATATTACAGAGAACCGTCAAATACACTTTGGCGATGAAGTGCTTTAAGAATAATTTTTGCATTTCTCTTTTGTTTGCATGGCTCTATCATAAGCATCCATTTTTTTTCATGTTGTTGTTCGGGAAACATGTTGTTTTAGCATGGAGTGGCAGCTCTGAAACTCATTTTAGAATGTCGCTGTGTTTACATGCAAAAAAGTTAACTTTTTAAAAGGGAAAAGACAAATATTTGCATGCTATCCCACTTTCGCTTGTAAAAAAATCAAAGATAGTTTTTCATTTGGAAAGCAAATCGATTGGTGAAATTTTTGTCAAATGAGAAGAAAGTGAATTTCTCCAGAATGCAGGTGTGCTTAAACGAGTGTCATTCAGAAAAGTTTATTTCAGTAGAAGGATGCAAGCTATTTATATTCGGGAAGCGTAAACTATTAGTTTAATTCATTTATTTGTATATGTTTTATCCCCGAAATTTTTAAAATGAAAATATCTATCGGAATTTTATATTCAATTTATATTGTGTAGCTGCATGTTAGATTTATTAATTATTAAGTAATATTTACCGTAAAATTATAAAAAAACATGATTTTTAAGGAATTTATTTTTATTATGGTGTAAAGGTTACATAACTCTACTACCTTCTCTTTTGATACAACAGATGACGTTACCTTATTAAAATCAAGGTATATTTCCCACGATCCTTCTTGAGGGTCATCATTAGATTGTATTTATAGTGTCATATATTTGCGTGTTTGTGTTTGTTTTGTCTTGTGTAATGCAAAACATAGAAAATAATTAAATAGTTGTTCCTGAAACTCATCTGTTATTTTCATATATCTCATAATAGAGTTATAAAGAGTCTCGGGCCCTCTACAATGGTATTAAACACCATGATTGTGAAATCGCCATAAAAGCTGTAAGATTTGTCCATAATGTCTTAACATTAGAGGCATTTTTATCGCTTCTATGAACTACCATTATTAGGTATGTTTCACGTTTCCCACATTATAAAGCAATGGTTATTTCACTATTTAACATTTAAAAAACATAATTTCAATTTTTTACACTTACGTAGTTTATTACTTTTGGTCTTCACTCATTCTCTTTTAAATTGGATGTGGACTTCTAAATAGTTTTGCATAAAGCTAATTTCATTTAAAAAATAATGACATATAAAATCAACTAAAAATGCACGAAAGGCTAATATATTTTATATATGTAGATTTAGTGTTTTTTACTATTAGTTTAGGTTTTTCTTTGTAATTTGAAATAAACTGTTCACATAGTAAGGAATAATTTATCTAATGGTGGGAAGCTATATTCAAGACATAATAAGAACAAAATTTATATTATATTAGCTTAACATTTTAACAAACGATTCGATACTATTTTAGTCTTCCGATTACGATATAAAAAAGCTACCTTAATCGAAATTTCATTACTGTAATCTTTTTAAATCATAGCATTTTTCAATTTAACCGAAAAATGAAAATCCTCAAGAGACGAGGTAAAATGTTGCTTTTAAACTTTAACTAAAGAATAGGAAATGTAAATTATGATTATCTTTTTTATTTCCTATTTACTGATTGCTACATCAAATGTAGAAAGAATTCCTCAATGAATAGATAAATTCTTTCTCATTAAAAATGATACGATATTTGTTTCACGATTGAAAAAAAAAAGAAACTCTTGCAGTCGGGAGGCCTTTCAGCATGTGCTTGAAGAGATGCATCTTGGGAATTCCGACCATTAAGGTAACGTATTAAAGATTTAAGAGCATTTCTTTATTTTCAAAAACGAAAAAAATAATGATTCAATTGCTTTTTCAAACAAAAATGTCAAAAGTGTATTTATGATGACAGAAAAATAATTATTTGTTAAGGATTTAGTGCAAAAAATGCTCATTAATATTTTTTGCTTCAAAAATAATCTAGAATAAATTTTAGTACTCTTTTGTTTCATTGTCCCTGGCAAAACAAATGTGACATTTAGAAAATTAAAAACAGAAAATAAGGATTTGGGTCGATTTCATATGCATTTCGTTTCAAGTAGAAATTAAGGGAGATTTTCAGAAAAACATAGATAATCATAAAATTAAATAAAAATATTCTATATAAAAAAAACAAGCATTTTTTTATATCACTACTAGTAAGTATATAAAGGATATGTATTATTCTTTTAAAAAATAAATAAAAGAAATTAGGTAAGTGCTCAATTTACATTCACAGTATGTGTTAAAAAACTAGCAAGATTCCCGTTATGCAGTGATGTTTAGTGTATAAATTTTCTTTTCTGATATTTACTAAATTTTATAACATTATATATTAAATCTTCTAGGGAGTTAAATATGTAGTAGAAAGAAGCTATTCTTTTTTTATTAAAAACTTAGTTATTTTCTTAAGGCTTTATATTTTGATCACTTTTAAAATATTTCTACAGAGTGAAAGTTGAAAGCAAAAATAGGACCATTCAGTTTTTACTTTATTCTGAATTTATTTTTGCTATGAATCAGTTATAAGATGAAACGAGTAGCATAGTTCAATAGAATTCAATTATGAAAGCAAACAATTTTTATTAAAAAAATTTTAGCAGCGCAACGCAAAAGATGATTATTTTCACCATATGTTTGATAGTAAAATTTGTATTATTCTTTTGATAAATATATTCTTTGTTCTCCGTTGTTAAAATGTGTTATTCTATTTCTCTTATTTTTATAACAAATACTTTTTTATTAATATTATTTTTGATTTCTGGTAAAAGCATTTTTGTTGAAATTATAATATTTTCTCACGTATGAAAATAGAGTAAAAAAGTTGTGTGAAGAAGAATGAGGTAACATTCTTCGTTTCAGTGAATGTCAGGTTTGTCTTCCAGAGAAATTGCAAAATGATTAAGACGCTCAAAAATTGTTGCGAATATCTTCTTGGAAAAATCATGATTACTGTACTATATATAAACGATCTGCTTAAAAGCCGCCTCTGTATGAACAATAAAAAAAAATCCCTAATTAATCGAGCCCTTTCTCAACACCAATCTTTTACTCAAGTTAATAATGAATTGCAAATATTTTGCTCTACAACAGTATGTAATGTACTTTTAAACTCTTCCCAAGTAAAACATATCAAAATGAATAAACAGCCTCTGCTAACAAAACTAGAAATGATTAATTTTATAAAATGAGCAAAAAGCATATTATTCTTGTGAATGAATGGAATGCGTAATTTTCTCTGATGAAACGAAATTTAATTTGGACAATTTGGTGATAGTATTAGCATGATTTGTGAACTGACAGTGTTTTCTAAACCCTAATTCAGTGGGGGTAAAGTTTGGGGAGGATTTGCTGGTAAGGAAGCAATTCCGCTACCCTTTTTGAAACCAAAAATTAATTCGGAAAGATATCAAGATATGATTGTTGAATAATTATTACCAGAAGTTCCTCTCATGACAAGTGAACATTATATTTTTTCAAAGAGATAATACCTCTTTCCATATGTCAGCATCTACAAAGTCGTATTTTCAAACAAATAAAATAGAATAATTGGATTGGTCATCGAAACTCTCAGACTTAAATCCTATAGAACATTTGTGGAACATAATAACTCGTGATATTTGTGCAAGTGGATGTCGTTACGCTAATAAATATGAGTTATGGTATGCAATCGAAAATTCATTGGGGGGTAAATCGAAACAACTTTTAAAAAGACTTGTGCTCAATATGATATCTCGATTGTAGATATCATGCAAAAAAAGGGTAAATTTCCGAATAACTAGCTGTTCTGTGAGCCAAATTTGCAATTGGCCCTATTTTATTTCCCAATTTTCATTCTACATTAAAGTTAAACATCAGTAAATTTGTAATGAAATATTAAACAAAATATTTTCGAATATTGCTCTTATTTATGTTTTTATTGTTTTAAAAATTATAATACACTGGTGTGCAAAACTTAAGCAACAGGTATGTTTTTTGCCATAACATCACGAGAAATCATCTGAGAGACATAAAAGAGACATGAGACACTGGGATGAAACCGTGTCCCGACCTCTCTCCAAATCAACTGGCGTTGGGAATCGCTTGTAACATCACGGAAAGAGACCGTTTCGGTGGTCCTAGAGTTGTCGTCTGGGGAGGCATTATGATGAACGGGCGGACAGAGCTCCACGTTTTCGACAGAGGTTCTTTAACTGGAGATCGCTATTGTCAGGATGTGATCCTTCCCCATGTGCGTCTATTCCGAGGTGCCATTGGATCAGACTTCGTTTTTATGGATGACAATGCACGGCCACACAGGACTCGTGCTGTTGAGGAGCTCCTGGAAAGTGAAGATATATTTTGAATGGATTGGCCGGCGTGCTCCCCTGATTTAAATCCGGTAGAACATGTGTGGGATGCTTTGGGGAGACGCCTTGCGGCACGATTACATCCTCCTGGGAACACCCGACAACTTAAACAGATGCTGATTGAAGAATGGGCACTCTTACCTCAAGAACAGTTGGACATTCTGGTGCTGAGTATGGAGAGACGGTGTGAAGCAACCACTGCAGTAAGGGGAGGGCATATCCCATACTAAGGAACATCTGCTTTCTGTTCTTCCTCTTGGACAGACAATCATGTGTAATGATACAATGAGTTCAATAAAGCCTTTTTTTTGTTTGATTCCATACTGTATGCATTGTATTCATTTCTGCGCAACTATGCTTTCGTCATTCTCTCAGAACAAAATGCTGTATCTCATTTCTGAATTTCATGTCTCTCAGATGATTTCTCGTGAAGTTATGCAAAAAACATACCTGTTGCTTAAGTTTTGCACACCAGTGTATATTATAATAACTAATTCAGAATTTTCGCTTTTTGCAAATGTTTACTTTTATATATGCAGATTCACAGACTAGAAGTCTTTTTATCAGTCAAACCTTTTATGGATTTGTTTCAAAGGTCGATATGAATATTCAATGTAGTAGCTAACACGGGGTTGTTCTAATTTTTATTCATTGCCCTTTTTGTTTTATGTATTTATCATGTTTGCTTGTTGTCAGACAGACGTACTGCGATAAGATTTTTGTCGCCGTTTTATACATGATTCCTATTAAAATCGCCGACACTCTGTACAGCCTAATTCCTCATTTGGAGTGCACAAAAAAATTCCTGAAGACCTATGAATTGTACTACGAGCTATATTATTCCTACTCTAGTTTTTAAAAAAAATACAAGAGAAAAATATGATGTTTCATAGACTGTGTAGGAAGGAAACTTAATTGGAAACATAAATATTGGTATTTTTATATGTTTGCAAAAGTGAAGCTCAAAATGTGCACCTGCACATCCAAGCATGGAAGTGCGTGATCTGGAAAGCTGTTTGAATCGAATTTAAAAGGCTGTATCTGGCAGCTACCAGTATCGTATGGTGATAATGTATTTCTTTCGTGAATTTTGCGATATATACTTTACCTTCGATCAGTGCAATGTAACGTTTTACTGAATGCTGGGAGAATTCCCGCACCATCTTCCTGGTGTCAAAATTAAATTACAGATTGAAGGACAAAGAAGCACTGGAAGTGCCGATCCGAGACTCAATCTTTATGATTTTTGTAGAAAAGAATGGTTTGGGCATATACTAATACAAAACCGTGCAATACTTCAACGAGTGGACGAATCTCTAGTGGTCAGGATACGTGCGCTAGCCAAACAGCTCAATACGAGTAGCAGTAACGTCCACAGACTATGACGAGTTGACGACCTATATTCATTTTACTGCGCAATATTCAGATCTACATATAAAAGACTTTCAGCTATGCATTACTAATTTTTGTGAATGGTTACTACGACGGCATTAAGTCAATGAGGCTTTCATTGCATATTTCTTATGGACGCATTAAGCAAGCTTTATACAGGTTGGGGTCTTCAACATTCGCAGCAGTCATTCCTCATGCAATCTGTGCACGGAAACATTATGTCTGCTCGTCTGTAAATATGTGAGCCTATTGTGTGGCCTGCTGGTCTGTAAATATACAAGAAAATGTCATGATTGGACTATATCTGCTGCCTAAACTGCTCAGATAACATTCATGAGCGATATTTCTCCGTGGTGTATTAATCGATTTTCTGGATGATTTATCGTTAGCTGCAAAACATTGCTAATATTTAGTATCAGTTTATATTTGTGTGAATTATACAGCAGGAAAAGTTGGTTGACATGTTTGTCATAATATGAAACCAAATCAATTAAGCTTCATCTCAAAATACCTGCGTTAAGTTCAGTTAATAAGAGTTAAGTTTCAGTTAAACATTAATTAATGATTCATCAATAATTTCACATAAGATTATTATTCATTATTATAAAATTGGTGTGATAAATAATTTCTGTTGCTTTATAAAATATAGCTTTTTATAATTAATGTTAAAAAGAAGTATTTGTTTCATTGACACCTGAATTTTTTTAATTAATGTTTTTACGTTAAACCTAATCATTAAAAATACTTCCCTTAGAGTTGCATTTAATATTCATCTTACCTTCCACATTTCTTTTTTTATTTAAAAGCCAGGCTTAAACAAAAGGTAAACCTTTAATGCTATAAACCCCAACCTACGCGCTGCTTTCGATAAACTAGAAAACTCTTTTGCCTTAAGTTTGGCAATTGTTCTGTCATTAATTGTTTTCGGCTAATCTTTCCAGTCTGTACTTTTCTTCCTTTGCAGTTGATCAGGTATTAACTTCAGGATTTCGTCCCATTGCAGTGCATTCTGGGAAAAACCATTTGCATAGACTTTATCTCGGATTGCTGGATTTTCCACAACTATTTCCGAAGTGCTCCCAAGAGAATTTTCTAAGTTATTTTGAAACAGAAATAATTCATTAAAATCCTGAAGTCTGGAATCTTCAAATATTTTATTTTTGCATCCCTAAACAGGCTTAGTTAATTAATTACAGCTGTTTGTTCAAATTCGTGGAAAGATGGACGATGTTTTGAAATCCCCTTGATAAAAGCTCCAACCACTGCATCGTAGTAAGATGTGGGCGGCTTTAAATCATGAATTTCCTATTTATTTTACAAAAAACAAATAAGTAATTTCAAAGCGCTTCAGAGTGCTCATAACGTTCTAATGGGATTGAGTTAGATCTTGTTATTGTGATAAGGAGAATTTATATTTTCAATAATGTTTCGGATTGCAGTATTAAATATTGCTTAGTATTGTTGTCTTCTCTATATTGTCCAATATTGCTACTGCTTGTTTAATATTATTGTTATAGATATATTGTTCTACATTGTTTCCAATTAACAATACGGCTTTACTGTATTATTTTGCGTGGAAAATTCATCACTTGAAGCTAATATATTTTTTCATAATTCTTTCTTTAACATTTCTTTCTCTCATAGAAATAAAAGTGATATGAAAATGTAAAAATAAATTCACGAATTTATATGAAGCAATAAATCAGTGAAGCTTACTATTAGCATTTAATATTCGTAAAGAAAGTCCTATTTGAATTGACTATTGTATTTCACTGTTTTAATTTTATTCGAAAATTGAAAACGTTATCTTTGCTTACAATTCTTCATGACATAGATTACGTAATGACATAGATTAGGTTTAATATCACATAATTCAAAGGTTAATGTGAGATCATTATGTAAACTTATATTTTAAAATATTTTATAATAGCATGAGAGAAAATAGTTGATCGAATTAAAAATGTTGAAAGGTGAAAATAAAATATTGAAATAAACTGCAAAAAAATAACAATTAGAAAAAACAGAGCAGTATGATGACTAATAAAAAACTGTATTAATACAAAATATTTTTCTACAGTTATTGAGCTTCAAATAAATATTTAAAAGATGTTAAATGAAGATAAATTTTTGATATGACATTGGAATTAATTTAAAATACAGGTTTCTTACAAAACAATATACATCTGCACATGTGACAAATCCATAAAAGGCACCGATCTTCACTTGAAGTCATATGGCATTGAAATTTATGTATGTATACCTTAAACCAAAGAATATTTTATGCATTTTCGACGTCGCACGAATGTAAAAAGCAAAATTTAGTGCCTCAAGACTTCCATACTTTTAGAAAGGTTTAAATAATATCACCATCCATAAATCATTTGTGCTCATCAAATTACATAAATTTGATCCCTGAAGGATAAAAAAAATTTGTTCTCCAAAGGTACTTCTTTCCATTCTTTTTCTAGATCTCGAAATCTGAAGATAAAGCTCATACATGAAAAACGTTAGTTTTCTTTGATTTTCTGAAGACAGAAAGAAGCACAGAGAAACCTAATGAAACGAGAAACGATTTTTTTTTACTAATAATCTTATTCCAGGTTATTATTGCTATTATAAATAATGCTCATCTCAATTTAGAGATAACAAAAATGAATTGTGATTTTCTAAACCTATCTGAACAAATGCAAATTAGTATTGTGATTACACAAAAGAGGAAGTTCTGTTATATTAATGAATTATTACACAACTGAGGAAATGATATATCATTCATTTGGATGTATATTTCTATAACTATTCATATACCTATTCTAGATTAAATATGTGCCATATCAGAAAGATATCTCTTGAATAAATAAATGAATTTGCTTGTTAATGAAGGAGAACCTAACATTAATACTTTGTTTGTATTAACTCATTGATTACTCATTGATTCATCAATAAGTAAGCACTAATGCAGTGCTTTATTGTAAGCACTAATGCAGTGCTTTATTGTAAGCACTAATGCAGTGCTTTATTGCTTGTTAATGAAGGAGAATCTAACATTAATACTTTGTTTGTATTAACTCATTGATTACTCATTGATTCATCAATAAGTAAGCACTAATGCAGTGCTTTATTTATAGTTACACATTGACCAAATGCTATTACTTGATATACATTGATTCATCAAAATTATTTTGTTTTTTGGACCAAATGCTACAGTTTACGTAAAATCAAATAATGTTACTCCATTCATTGTTTTAATGCATTAGATCTTATACCGTCCATCATTCAAAATTTTCAAAATTAAAATGATTAATTCATGTGAAATAAAAAGAATTTTTATCATTGATTGTTGTATGCGAAATTGAAAAATACAGACTGAACAGTAATAAACATCACCATAAAGCTTTAAATATTATTGCTATGTGATATTTAACAAATTCCTTAAAATTCTTTGTAGGAATCTAGAAATCAGATGTTCTTAGTACTTCCATCTAAACCTTACAAACAAAAATCCCCAAGGGAAAAAAATTCTCATTTCTTCCGAAAAAAATAGCACACCTTCACCAAATACAATTCCAATGCAAATTTTCAAGAAAACTTTATCAAAGTTCATGGGAAGAAGGGAATATTTCGGATTTTATACACAATTTATAAACTATTTTCTACAGTAACCTACGTTTTCCAAACGGAAGTTAATTGTATTTGCTTCGGCAAACGTTGAATCAAGAATCAAACACAAAGTAGCAACGAAGTAATTCACTTCTCCAAAAAATAGGATGAAGAGAAATTCAATTACTTCTAGAGCCTTGTTTTCATTAACGTCGTGAGGTGATCGGCTAAGCCCTGCACAAGTCTATCAACTAAATCGGAGGATTCTCACTTAAGAAAATATTATTTGGGTGAAATGGAAATCTCTTTTTCTCCTTTGACAGCTACAGTGACTTTTCATAACATAAACCATGTATGCATCTGTTCTTTTTTTCTTTGATTATATAAATTAGCTTATACTTAAATAGTCAAGTACTAAATAATGATTCTATTAACAGTCTACTGAAATATTTGCACAACTTAAGTCCATTTCTGCACATTCTAAATTTTTATGTAGGTGAGTATAATTATATGTGATAATTTTGAGTATAATTATAACAGAAAGATATATCTTTTAAAATGAGTTAATTTACTTGTTAATAATTGGAAGAGAAACCAAATATTAAAATTTTATTCTTTGCATTCATCCAAACTATTCTGTTTTCTGGACCAAATGCTGCAATTTACGTAAAATGATGTTACACCATTCATTTTTTAAATGTATTAACTGTCTTATAAAATCCATCATTCGAAATCTTAAAATTAAATTTGTTAATTATTAATAATTATTTGAAAATATTAGCTGTGATTTTTATTTTAAAAAGATAGAAAGATGTCTGAATTTTAATTAAGAGGAGTAATATCATGTTAAAATATTTAATATATAGTGTGGTTATATTAAAGTTCCCTTTTGAAATGGTCATAAAAGGAAAGTTACTGAACCAAACGTTATCAGGCTTGGTAAGAGTTTAAAGAACTTCATGGGAACAACAGCTAATACATCACCACTCAACAGCCATATCATTCGTCTCACCTCCGGCTCGCTGGAAGGAGAGTACTGTGGTGAATCTTATAAATCAGATAACAGCTGCGATACATGGGTATTACTTTTGTCTTGTGGTCTTGTTACTCGGCTGCAAACCACAAGGTCCCACGTTCTATCCTCGCTCATATAAACCCGCTACAATCTGTTTATATTTACTTTCGCATTATTTATTGATTATTTTTCTTAAAATGCAATCAATCAAAAGCTCAAAGTTTTAAACGAATTAAATTTGTAGTTGACCTTTCAATTAAATTTTTAATTGTATCTCAAGTGTTGTTTCCAATTGGTTGGCGTCCAAAATGCATATTTGGTTTTCTATACTGCATACATTACGACTCTTAAAACTCTTAAAATCTTAAAAGTCTTCAAAATATAAAAATAAATTTGAAACCTCGTACGTTCATGGCTCTGAACAAATTCCATAATTTTATGCGAGGGGAGCATGATATATTTATCAGAAATTAAGCGAAAAAGTATCGGAAAATTACTCACGCTGGTTGTATTTTAAAAAAATCTAAATTTACTTTTATATAGATCTTCTCTTAAAAATGTCCCGTATTCCCTCTCATACTTATTAATGTCCATCATTGAAGTTTATGGCTGATGACGAAGAATTCAAAGTCAAAAATGTTTAACCCAGTGTAAGTAAATGAAAACAGGAAAGAAATATGATTCATGAACAATTCACATAAAAGTTTTCTCCAGGGACGCGTTAAACAACAACGACATAATAAAGAAATATCAAATGTCATGGTTTTGACTTTTCCTGTGGACTATTAAATTCATGTCATTGAACAGGCACATCTTTTCTTTATATTCCCGTGAAATGTCAAATGTGTTTTTTTCGGCGGAGTGCCTTATGAATATCTTGGAGTTTGCTCTGAGTAAAGTAATATCTGTTGGGGGTTTTATTTTCCTCATTATTTGAGAAGTGGAGCTGTTTTAAAATCCAGAATTCTGAAAATGGTAGTCAGTTTTGTATGTCATTATGTAGTTAAAAGAAAGGCATGGAAGCAAACTCCTGAATTTTGAAAGACAAAAACAGAGAGAGAGAAAGAGAGATTTCTCCCATTTTTGAATTTTCTGATATGTTTCAAAATTAGTCCTTCCATAAATCACGATTGAACTTCTAAGTAAACATATTAAATTATAAGTAACTTTAAAAAGAGTAAAGCTTTTTTACAAAACACGAAAAGAGAAAAAAATCTATGAAAAATCCATAATTGCAAAATTAAATTTTAGCTCCACAGAATTTTATATTTATTTATTTATTACTGGCCTTTGGCGACCAGATGGTTCTCCACAATTAATACTCGCTAAAATTTTAAATTAAATATTTTATGTAAACTTGGTCTCATAATAGTTTCTGCAAAATAATTGTATGCTTCAAATGTTGAAAGTCATATAACTAATACTATTATAGCACACCGTTCTAATCATTGAACTAGATTTTCTTCTAATTTTCTGTTAGCTTCCGTAAATTGTGAATTTTAAATTGAAGCAGAAGTGATAACATTTCAATTAATATAAAAAGATTTTTTTTCTAAGATCAAACAAGCTTTTGAAAAAAAAGTACAGAAAACAGAATGATTCAGAAACAAATGTGCTAGAGAATTTTTTTAAATATTTTATGCAATATCTCAAAGAATTATTTAATAAAAAAAATCTCTCATTCATCATGCAATTCAATTTTTATTTTTACTTTACAAAGAATTTAAGGACTAAATAATAATATTCTGTTTCAGTCAGTAAATACGTATATTTCTAAAACAATTATGATGTCAAAATTTTTTATTATCATTTGGTGCTAAGTAATCACATTCAGGGAAATATTCTAGGAAGTCCAACTTTGAAAAAAATAACTAAAATAAAATGTTTCTATCTTCTAAATACAAATCTGAACGAGTTATGAAGCTTTGAATGTCACTATTTTAGGTCAATCAGTAATTTCATAATTTTGGATGATGAGCAGTGAGGGAACCCACTGACTGATGCAACTACTTCAAGACGATCAATGGAGTGATGTAAAAGTAAGATAGCATTATTCAAATCTTCATACTTTTTCAATTTTAATCGCAACAGAATTTATTTATTTTATCTAAAATGTTAATGTATATTTCATAGAAAAATCTAAGATTCTTAATTCAGCAAAACTACATAAAACAATATTATTTACTTCATTTAAACCATATATATATATTTATATAAA
>JAPMOR010091039.1:0-29938 GCA_026543865.1 Argiope aurantia | reverse complement strand
GATAAATGATAATATTTGTTATCATTTTAATGATACTAATTTAAAAATCATGCAAAGTTTAGCTGAATTTTTGTAATTTTGTAAAAATATTTTTTACCCAATTTCAGCCAAAATATTTTTGCCTTGAATTTCAAGCTTTTTTATTCTTTCATGCAATATTTGATTGCGGATTTTAAGTTTCATCTTTTCCGCAGTTTCAGATTTTCAGTTAGGTAGCTCCCTAGAGTCACTGGCTTGAATCAGGGCAGAAGTCATGTTAATTTAAAAATAATTCGGCCTATTTGTAGAATAACTACATTTATAAAATATACAAATTCTATGCATTGTAAAATATTAGGACTATTATGCATGTTTACTTTTAATAATTTAAATTCTTTTTAAATAATTTATTTTCTAAGTGAATACTTTTTAAAACTAAATTCTAATATTAGTTATTCATTTATCGACTACATTGCATTTCCGTTGATAAGTTGTATAAAATAATAATTTTTAATGTTATATTTGTTTGATATTTATTATTCATTTATGATTTATCATAGTAATTTAGTGTTTATATTTGTAAATACAGAAATATTTAATTCACAATTATGGTTAATTTTCCAACAATCTTATTGCTTTATTTTAAAAACAAATTTTTTAAAAAAAGTATTTTTATTTAGTTTCTAAAATGCAAAAAATTTAGTCGAAATAAATTACAAAAACTAAGTTATTAAGTTAAAAATGTGTTCAAATAAGACAGTAAACCAGTTATTAAAAAATCATCTTCATAATGTTCACTGCCTGAAAGAAAGAATTAAAAAAATTTTTAAAGCACGATTTCCCCATTGAGGCATGTTTGCCAATATGGGCTCTTCTGCACAAGGCCTTTCATTAGATAATCTCAAAATTTTGATATTGGATTAACAAAAAAAAGAAAAAAAAAACTTTTTAACGGAAATTTTTTCTAAGGTTGATTTTCAACAAAATTTATTGGAAATTACATTTATGAAAAGTTCAATCCGAATGAAATAATTAACAAACAATTTGGAAGTAAAATATATATTTTTTAAATTGGGTTTATAGCAAAATCGAAATATTCACTTAGAAATCCGCACAAAAAAGAGATAATATGATCGTGTCAATAAAATCCTCCATCGCCAAACCTGGCGACATTTCCCCCTTAATCATTAAAGCAACCCTTCTTCCTGGGCTCTAAAGAACAGCTCGAGGAAAAATGACACTTGGTACCCGAGGGACCAGCTGACTGTTCAAAAGTCGTCAAGGGAATATCTCGGCCTTTTTCTAAACCCCCTCCTTTTATTGCAAACCCCCTTCTCGCAAAAAAAAAAAAAAAATGTTTTCTTTACCTTTCATATTTAAAAAAAAACATTTTTATCTCCTCCTTATCAGGTTACGGAACTTCAGGGACCAGGGGAGATGACTGCAAATTACAGTTAAAAAAGTAAGCTATTCCTTGGCGAAAAATATCGACGCGTAAGCATGCTGCTTGTAGCCAATTTATGGACACCGATTTTCAAGTTAAGATTTTTTTACTTTCTTTTATCTTAAATGTAAGATATAGCATAAAAGGCTCGAAGGCAAGTTTTAGAAACACTCCTCCCAACTGTATTATTATTTTTTTTAATCTTTAAGTAAAGCTGTAGTATTCATTTTTAGAGAGAGAAAAGTAAATAAGATTTATTTCTAAATATTATTAAAAAGAGTATAATATATTTTGTCTCCAAAAATTTGTTTGACAGACATTTTTTTGGTGCAAGCCATTAATTAAGTTTACTATATTCATATTTATTTATTTTTTTATCTTGTAAAGTTACGTGTTGCCATTCCAATAAAATTTCTGTTAGTTATATTCTAATTATAATTGAAAAAAAATCGATAAATGACCATTTTTGTCGGCGGGCTACGTTTTAAAAATATTTATTATTTTATTTTATTGTTTATTACTTTAACGCATTACACGAAGTTTTATTAAAATGAGTTAAGTTTAAATTAAAACATTACAACTGTTGATTTCTATGGCGACAGACCTTTCAACAACAAATTTTAAATATAACCACGCCATTCGAAATTAATTATGTGCTTCAATTGTTTTAATTATCTATGATCTAAATCTATTTTCTAATTTCCAATAATCAAATATCATTAAGCACAGAATGACATTTATTGATGGACACACGAAAACACACAAAACACAAAAATATTCATGGTTACATTTGTAAGTATTAAGTAATTATAAATATAAATATGAATAACTAAGATTATAAGAAATCCGAATCAAAGCTCTAAAAAAATTACTCGCGTGACGGTTTCCATAGCAACCACAGCTAGAAAGGAAAAAAGGTGTTTCTAAGACGCAATACCAACTATTCAATGTGATCTACTTAACTGATTTCTACTAATAATAAAAATAAAATTGGTTCGTATCTGTGCATGTGTTGGCACTCATTTGAGCAGACCGTTAAACCAGCAGCTATCGAATTGGATACAAAAACTATTGGAAGTTTTAAATTCGCAATTCAGAACATGAAAATTTATTTATTTATTTTTTTCAAATTTGAATTTCTTAGAAATCACATTCCGATCAAGTTCCATACAATCATCCGAAACAAATATTACGCATGATTCATTATTACACAAACAAAAAATTCAAAATATCTGCTCAATGATAATTTACATGTAATTTTTTAATAACAAGATTTTAGGATTATTTTTAAGTATACACAGCAGTAAAGCTTATCACCGCTGCCATTAAATTTAAGCTTTGTGTTAAAGTTAATAATATATATTTTTTTCTTTTGTTTGACTAACCTGGAAACTGATTTCGTTTTAAGCAGTTCTCACAACATCATTAAGTTGTTCATTCAAATGTTAGATATACATCTATTGCATTTGATTTCACGGTATCGATGAAGTTTTTAGTATATTATCTAACTATTTTATAATAGATTAGAATGATATAAAATACACAATTATATCTACAAAGCATTTTAACTTCATTTTCCCTATTCCATCATTTCTTTCAATAATAATCACTTATCACTTAGCAGATTTTTATGAAGTCAGCATGTGCGTTGTCGTCCTTGAGCATGATGTTAATGCAATTTTTTTAATTCTAAATTCCACCTGAATCTCAGTGAACATCTGCCCATGCCAGATTTTAATATCCGTTTACTTTTATTTCTATAAATATTTAATATTTAAATATAATTAATTCTACGAAATGATGATCTTATTCACATTTATTCAAGTACTAGCCGCCTTTGGCGACCAGCCGGTTCGCCAATATTACCGCTCGCTACAATTTTCAATTAAATATTTAAGTAACTGGTCTCTTAATAGATTCTCAAACAAAACAATTTTAATCTTCAAATTTTGATAGTCATACCAAACTTATACTGTTGTTTAGATCGTTTCGTTCAATTTACTCTATATATTTTGCTAATTTGTTGTCATTTCCGGTAAAACGTCAACTTTAATTTAAAGTGAAAATGATGAAATTGCAATTAATATAAAGATATTTTTTAATAAAACCAAGCGTTTTATTTTATTTATCATCTTTATTGTTACTTATTTATTACTATTATTATTGAATATGAGTATTGCAAACAGAATATCTCGGTATTTAAGTCTTATATGAACTACAAAATATTTTTGATAAATTATGTAATATCTCAAAGAATAATTCAACAAAAATTTCTCAGATTTAGCATAAAATTCAGTTTTTAGTTTTGCTTTCAAAAGGATTGAAATGAAATCAATAATAATATTTTGTTCCAGCCTATAAATATATTTCAAAAATTATGAAATCTAAATTTAATGCAGTAAGGTATCATATTCTGATAAATATTCTGGACACACCAAATTTTAAATAAATGAATGAATGTTTCTATTTTCCACGATCAACTAAGACTTATTTATGAAGTTTCGAATGTTAAAAATCTAGAAAAACTCAACATTTTCATAATCTTAGGCCAATTATTCTTAGAAACCTGCGCGCTGATTGGCGTATTTTTTTTGAAACGATCGATGGAAAATCTAAAATTATCCTTTTTTTTTATTGAATAGTGATATTCAAATTTTCATAAATCAGTCAGTTTAAGTGATTGATTTAGTTGAATGGAAATTAACTCTTTTTATTTAAAATATTAGTGTTTCAAGAGCATTTTGTTATTCGTGATTTCGACAGCAGAAGCTTTATGTAAAATCAAAAATTCGTTATTTATTAGAGCATTTATTGAATTAAGTTACATAAAATATAATCATTTTTCTATTTAAACCATTTTAGTAAATCTGTTGTGTTCGTGCGTCAACAAAAATAGAATGCAGATAAACTTATTATGAAACTAAATCTTATTACATTGTAGATAATATTATCAAATTTACATCAACTTATTTTCATTCAAAATTCTAGCATCGTTTTTAAACAACAAATTAAAAGTTCCAAAAATGTCACTGTTGCCAATCTGAATTTCACAACTATTTACAAAATAAAATTTATAATTATTAAAATAATCGTTTGCTACTTTTAAATAAAATATTTACGATTTATGTCGCAACAGATCTTTGTCTTACGAAAGGTTTACAAATTAGCTGTGTGGCCATGATTTGAATGGATATCTTGTTCATATTAAACAAAACTTGCCTTAAAATAAAACTTATTTATTGGATTAATAATATATAGAGTGTAAAAGATCATAAAAGAACTTTTCTTGAATTTATTTTTTAGAAAAAATAATATTTCATATTTGTTTCATTTCCTACAGACACGTGACGAAAATTATATTTTTGCAGATTTCATTTCCAAAAAGATTTAATTTATTTTCAGTTAGAGCTTTAATCAATGTGATGGCAACACTTTGAAAAAAGCTATTTTTTTCTCCTGAATGCGAAACGTGCTTAATCCTCATTTTTATTTTTGACGAAAAAAATTATTGAAAAACATAGTTAAAATATTTATTTAAAAATTCATTAAAAATAGAAATTTAATTTTAAGATTAAAACAGTAGTATCATTTAAAAGATAAATTTTTTATCTTTAACTTCATGTAAAAATCTTCTTTGTGCGGTAATATTTTCGGCAGTTATAGCAGAAACACGTTAAAATTTCGCTTAATTTTTAAATAAATAAAATTCTAATTAAAAATTCGAAAAAATAACCCGCAGGTGCACATTCCCGGCCTCCAAGGTATACACCTGCCAAATTTGGTAGCTGTAGGTTGAATGGTATGGCCTGTAGAGCGCCAACACACACACACACACACACACAAACACACACACACACACACAAACACACACACACACACATTGAGCTTTATTATAAGTATAGATGTAGAAATGTATGAGAATTTTTAATAATAATTACTATTAAGTGTTCATTTTAGAAGTAAATAATGATAAAATGTTTTTTTTATCCTTTTTATTCTCATATAGTAGTATAATACTTTCTGATGTAGTATATTAATAACAGTAAAAGAATTCAACCTCGAGATTTTTACGTATCTCCACGTTTTAGACCACATTGAGTTCGAAAAACACATTTTTAAACAATCTCCGTCTGTCTAACTGAGACAAAGATAACTCAAAAACTCTTTGAGTAGAAGGTTGAAATTTCTCATGGGTCTTTACCCCAAATTTGCAGATTTCTTTCAAAGTTTGAGCAAAATCCGCTCAGAGGAAATTCATCCGGCTGTTCGAATATAATTTAACACGATAACTACAAAACTTAGAGAGCTAGATACATAAAATTCAACCTACAGATTTAACATATATAGTATAGACATCTGCCACATTTTGTGTCAAATCCAACTATGGGTTGATTGTCTTTCAGAAACATATTGTTACAAACCTGCAATTCGGCTTCCCAGCATAGTTTGTTCCATCAATAGAAAGAAAGTTTTACAGTCATTTGAATGGGACTAGCGCGTCGGAGGTCCCAGAGCTTGGCGACAAACTTGGCGACCATTTGGCGACTTGGCAAAAATTTGGCGACTTTGGCGCCAAAATAGATAATACCCGAAACTTTCCCGATTTTCCCGATCCGCCCAGTAGGAACCGAGATACACCTCGAACGTTCCTGATTGGTTGAGAGGCTTCTAGCCCCGCCTCCTGAGACCTATAAAAGGGGCTGCGGCTGCGAGAAGGAGTAAGTCCGAGTGGGGACGGAGACGGAGCGGAGAAGCCAATGGTCCGAGTTCGAGAGCAGCGGAGTCGTGTCGACGAAGTCAGTAATCCGAGCCAGAGTCGGAGAAGTAGAAGACGGAGTATTCGGAAGCGACTGAGTCAAGCTCGTGCTGAACTGAGCTGTATGCTACTGTCTGCAGTAGATTCTGGTTGTATGCTGCTGTGTGTGCTGTTGTATGCTACACGTCTCGGGTGAAGATAATCGTCTTCTGTGCTGTATATAGTTGTCGCTTTTGTGCTGTCCTGTGTGTCTTCGTGTAAATAAACGTCGTTATTTCTTTTTCCATTGCCGTCTGATTATTGAGCGTTCTCCACGCCATATCACTTCCACTATCCAAACGAACCCCGGTAAAGAAAATTTCGTAACAATATAAACACGATAATTCGAAAACGTAATGACTTTCATATATAAAATTCGGTATGGGATTTTGTAACTACAAGTACAGTTTTAAGTCAAATTTTTGTTTCAATCGGTTGCGAAATACTTGCTAAAATCACAAATTTGATTTGATACTATTAACGCTTGTCAGGGATTAATCGCCAAATACCGCGCCAAGGATGATACGATAATTTCCGTAGAAATGTTAAATTCATAGCAAAATTTATTTTTTTAATTATTGTTTGTCATCGTCTCTCAAAGTGTTTTCTGGCATGACAAGGTTATTAGAGAGTATACGAGAAAGTTTTGCGGAGACCACTACTGCTGGTTAACAATGTCGCTCTTTGCAATCACATTATTTGATGCATAGAACTGCATATTAAAGTCCTACTTATTTAGAATTTCGCTTTCTGATATATATATATAATTTTTTATTGATCAGGAAACAAAACCTCATGAATATCGAAGAAAATATAAAACAAATTATGCAGCGAGGTTATAACTTATATGCTGAATAATTTTGCTTTCTTTTGTTATAATTCGCGTGCACGTGTTTCAATTCAGCTGGAAGATTAATGGATTAATTGCGTTTTTACCTTTTCCTCATTTACATCAAAACGCAGATGCGATAGAGTATTTAATTAGATAGGCGTATAGAATAAATAAAAGGATTCTGTAATAGCAGGCATTAAATATGTATCATAATTTGAAAGTTTTTTTAAAGAAGAAATTTCAAAATACTTGGTTCAGGGAACAATAAAAATCGAAATTGTCATAAATTTTATTGAAATAAAATATATCCAATATCCCCTTTTAAATCTAGTTGTCTAAAATTGTGTCTTTCCTGCTATAAAAATCAAAATATGCAGCTTAAAAGATTTTCCTTTATATGAAATGTTTTTAATTACACCCACCAGAAAGAAAAATAGTTTTGTCTGTAGGTGAATGGAATGCTTTTTGATTACGAACAATCTAAAACAGATTGCTCTTTTCCGAAATAGACACATGATCCAATTATAAAAATGCTTTAAATGATGGGACATATTAGGTTTCACATTATTTAGTAAATATGTTGTTACGAATTTGTAATGTTGCTTCTCTGCGCATATCCATAGCAAGGAAAACAGTTTGACAGATAGTTTTATTGGTTGATGTATTGATATTTTATTGATGCTTGGTCAATGACCCCAATCTTGGCAGCAAACTTGGCGATCATTTGGTGACTTGGTGGCGAAATTCAGATTTTAGAATCTTTAGGAATTTCGAGGATATATAAAAATTTTGATATCAAAATAAAATGTCATTGGATTTTGACATAAGGAAACATTTTATTCTCAAGAATAAATAAATATAAATGGCAATGTATTTCAAAAATATCTGAAATATTCAGTGAAAGACTTTTGTAGAGCGAATTTTTATCAACAAATAATTGTTGGAGCTTTAAAAAATATTGAATAAATCAGAAAAGTACAGAATCTGCCTTAATAAAGAATGGATAATATGGGCCAACAACTCTTGTAAATAATCGCAAACAAAGTAAGAGGAAATGTCATAAACTTTACAAGAATCGATAGAAAACAACAAAAACCTTGTCATTCGAAAAGATTGGTTCTTCATAGGTGCTATAACCTAACCGAATGCTTAGTAATTATCTGTTACTGGCTGCAAATATTTAATCAAACACACAAAAACATTCATAATAGCTAATCTATAACAACAAAAACGATGTACAATTTTTACCATGATCATATAACAATTGAAATTTTGGTAGACACCAAGCTCCTAGCTAAAAATATCTAATTTGTAAATAATATTGCTTTGATTTTTGAAGACCAGTATTAGATTTAGGAATTTCGCGGTCCTAGTGAAAACGTATTTTACTGAAGCCTTCTAACCACGCACTTATTTACCTCTGAGCAAGTGGCCAGAAGTGGCAAGACGACAGCGAAAAACAAATAATTCATTTCTTATCGCTCTTATCACATACAGCAGAATGGCACCAATGAAATGTAAACAAATCATATGCGGACATTTCAGACTGTTTCAATGTTTTTACAATTGCACTTAATTCAATGCTTCTCTAATTAATGAAGCTGCAAAATATTATTAGAAACGCTCTGGACATGGCTTAATAACAATTCCCTGCATTCAGAGGGAACTGATGCAATAGAAATTATTATGATTTAGAAATTATAATTATGCAATAGAAATTATAATTATTATGATTAAACAATGGAGATTGATGATTAAATTTTCCAAAACTATTATTTCACTAAAATGATTATTGAATTATCTTTAAATCAATTTATCTTTGTATAGTATTTTCTTATTTGTAACGATTTTTTGACACAGTTTGTTGCAATTTATTCTACACAGTATGTATTTCATCTACATCTTAATATTATGATAAAATACAAACTCATCCACCAAAAGATTTAATCACGCGCTTTTGCCAATGTTAGGATGTTTTTTAAAAATGCTGTTCTTTGAACATTAATTACGATGTAGGATTTACTCTTCCATTTTTATTTATAATAAATACGCTTTTTAATTTACATATGTTATAATTAGTTTTGATTTATTCCATTAAATTCATGTTTTTTTATTATCTTATGAAATAACAAGGTAAAATGTTTGTAAAAATATGCAAATTCAGATTAATATTTAATAGCCTATAATCTGGAGGAACAAGTCGATCGCCAAATTGGCTGATAATTTTATAATTTTTAAAATATTCTTACTTTACCACTTTATTTGAAAACTAACATCTTTTTATCTAAAGTGATCCCCCCCCGTCAGCCCAGCAGCCTTAAGCAGTTACCTAACTTGATTACTCGGAAATAGTGTACTGTTCCATATAAGCACTTGTATTTTACTAGGAAATCCTTCACAACATGACAAAAATGTCTTAAAGTAAAATAATGTATAAAAACGATTGTTTAAATTTGTTTTAAAACCTTCTCATACATGTTTCCTGTTAATACAGCACACACACGCATACCCGGCCTAATGTGGAGGAAGTATACGCCGGATAGGTCGGAATTTTATGAACTCACTTCTTTACCAACCAATACCAGAAAACAGTTTTTACGCCATAACTCATTGTTAGAATACGCATTTCCTTACTTCTAATTCGAGTACTAAGCCCACCATTTATTTCAAGCCAAGTAGAATGTGAACGCGGTCGCGGCCCAGTGAATCATAGAAGCAGTTGCTGGTAATGCGTGGAGTTAAAATAGATGGCACTGTACTGGTAGTTTATATATATGTGTGTGTGTTTATATACAGCACAGCACTTTTGAAGAATTTATTAGCGAAAAAATAAGTTAAAGGATATAAACTACTCCCATTTTTAAGTAAATTCTACAATCTTCACTGTGGTATATTTAAAAATGCATTAAGCACACCCCAAGAACACTTTGCGAATGCCGCACTTGCTATGCAATTATAATCAGGAACAGAGGCAACAACTGAGATCCGTTTCACGCTGAAGAAACAATGAACAACGAGCAGAACGCTGCTCTTTTCCTGTCACAATTTGTATTTTACATGAGACACGTAGGAGGATCGTAGCAGATGCCCGCTTGCAATGCCTTGGTAATGCTTCCAATGCAACGCCGTGGCTTTCTCATTTAATTACGATAAAAGAAAACTGCCGGATACTCGGGAGTTTACTGTATAAGATAAAAGAGAATTAGAGTCAGTACCAAATAATAAAACTATCACAGTTATCATATCAAAAACTGATCCCCAATTTTTTTTTATTTTTATTATTATTAATAAAGTGAGAAAGTAAGCTTGCTCATTTATTTTTTGTTTTGTGCAATCTTTATCGAAAAATAAGTACAGAAATTAATCTCGTCCAGTTTATCAGAAACTATACGAAACAAACGGTAGGTGCGAAAAGCAAAATGGTGCACTAAATTACTCAAATTATTCTCGAACGAAAATTAACAGCCATCAGGGGTGACCACTCCTAGATTATAATTAGCCGTACGTGCGCTAAAACACAAAGCAAAAAGCAGTCAAAAAAATAATGGGGGGGGGGGGAAACACTGGATATTTATCACAGAAACATATCTACTGCGAGCCAGGGTTGCCAGATTACAATGGAAAAAGAATGCCAAACCTTTGGTTGGACGTAGCATGTATGCAAACAGTATAGTATTAGTCAAAATATTTTCAATTCGCAATTTTAATGAACAAATATTTTTTTTAAAAACTTCATACGAAGTAAACAATGGAGAAATAGAGCTGAATTTCAATTATCCGAATTCTTATTGTTCGAGTAGAATTATCCTCCAAGTTAAGACATCAAAACGATTGATCTATTCAGCCGAGAATATTTTAACCAAAAGGGACCATTTTTAACAAGAAGAAGCAGAATATAATTTCATTTATCCGAACTTTACTTATCCGTATCACTTTTAAGAAAAAGAAATCAGTACAAGAATCCTTCCTATAAAAACAAATGACAGTGACACAACTCACTTTGATATGTTCAAACAAGAGCATTTTAACCATAAAGAATATTTTGACGCATATATAATAAAAACAGAAAAATAGTATGGAATATCCTTTTTCCGAACTCCTCTTATTCGTAACACCTAAGAAATTAGCAACCAAACATTTCTTATAAAAACGAATAAAAAAAGCCAAGCAACTGCGTTTTGCCAAGATATTCAGGTAAAGGTGTAATAAACAATAGGAAATTTTTATGAATATAAAGTAAACAAAGATATAATAAGCTAGAATATGAAGTATCCGAACTCCAACCATCCGGATATTTTTTTTAAAAAAGAAATCAGAAAACAAAACTCTGTGGAATGAAAATGCAACAATTGACTTTGAAATGCTCAGTCAAGAAAATTTTAATACTGCAAGTAAATACATAAAATGTAATTACATACAATAACAACATTGTTTTTTTTTGTCATTAGATCATGTTCATGTCATGTCTCATGATATGAGCTAATTTTGTTTTTAACTTTACGAAGGATAGAATAAAAGTATTGTAATCATATCAAAAAATTCGAATTTGAGCTTAGAACAAATCTCCCTATTTCATGCCTCTAAATGTCAGAAAAATATTTTTTGGTCTAAAATTATCTGTCCATGATCGCAATAACTCAAAAGTGCATTGAGCTAATTGGATAACATTTGTCATGTAATCTTAACACCAGAGTTATTGATTTCTATCGAAATTTGAAAGAAATCCATATAAGAGAAATTCATTTGTATGTTTGTCTGATTTGCAAGGTTCAAGAAGAATGTGCTTTTATTATATTATTATTTTTATTATCACCCGAGTATGCAAACATGTTGAGTATTATCCAGCGATTTGTGTATATTTTAAATCGGCCAATCCAGAGTGAAATTTGTTATAAATTTAATCTCACTAAACCTGAAAATAGTTAACCCAATTACGTAGTTCTAGCCTTAATCGAAAATGCCACTATTTCTTTCTTTTTTTTTATTAAAATCGAAATTTTTTTAACAATAGAAGATCTTATACGGCTTGCCGAAGTGAACATGATCTTTAGCGCTTCAAAATCTTGTGAATTTAAAGAATTTAATAAAATCAAAATCCATCGTAGAGAATTTTTCCTTTTAAGATGGCAATTTATTATAAACTCTTCCATCCGATGTCGTCAGTAACATTGATTAAGTTATTGATCCCTCCCCCCCCCTGTTGGTCTACGCATTTGTCAGATTCAAATATTTTGGCTACTAACAAATGAGACATATTTTTTTTTTAATTCTTAAATTGACTGACTAATCGGTGTGAAAAGAACGTTAAGTATGAATAAATATTAATTTTGCAATCGTAAAATTCCCATTTTTTTATATTTTCTTATGATGGATTATAGTAAAAGTTAAGAATCCGAGGTCTGCAATGTTTATAATTTTTATATCTTTGCTGAATCATAATATTCTTATTTCATTTAGAGATTATTAATAATAATACTATTTCTTTTTAATGTTTCACATGGCAGCTTTTTGCTGCTAGTGGATTGCAATGTGTTTCAAATAGATTTGAGTGATTAGTTTTGATTTGAGCAATCAAAAAATTATGACTAGAGAAAATCCCACTATAAAGAAATAAAATGATAATGTAACTATATATATATTTACATCTAAATTGCCCTATAAATAATAATTTTTTCTTCAGAAATTTGCTAATTTTATGAACATTTCTATTGCAACTTCCGCCTATAAATCTATAACGATCATATCCTATTTAACAATAACTCGTCTAGGCGACAGCAACTTCTTGTAGTATACATAATAAAATATTTAAAAATTAGTTTATTGGAAATTAATTCAAATTTTATTTCTGTTTTAAAATTCTATTGGTTTACGATCATCGTGGCATTTGCAGATAAATTTCTTCAAATTTGAAAATAATAATAATAATAATAATAATAATGCTTGAAATGTAATGTTAGGCAAGAAGGATTTATGATTCTCAGTTTATTTTTCTGATTTGAATAAATAATAATAAAAAAATAAAAAAATCTAAAACGTAGAAACGTTGTCAATGAATTTTCAATAAAAGTTTGTAAAAAAATGAAATAAAAATTATATATCTAAACACTAATTTAGAAATTTGCATAAATTATGGGACTTTTTTTATTACTTGGTTAATGAACGATTTTTCAGTAATTAAATAATAACGTTATAAAAAGCAATTTAATTAATTGTCATTTTTCTGAATTCCTCCGAGTCTTTACTAGACCAATTTCTATTATGTAATAAATACCAAAATGTAGTTAGTCATTATTTTGTTAGACATGTAAATCAACTTTGTACCAGGCTTTGCTTTAGTTCGGGCAAGCATTGCTGTCACAATCTTTTTATACTGTCGTAAAGTATCTAGAACAATGCCTTTATACTTAAAGATATGGAATGAATAAAAGAAAAAAGACTGTGTGATTTAAAAAATAAAATGATTTAATGACTAATCATTCATATTGGCTGAAAGATTAAAAATGCCATATTTCCTAAATTTGGCTCCAAATAGGCCAATATGGTAACCTTTCTCCTCACTCATCCGTTTTGTATTCGCCCCGAGTTTTTCCACTCGCGTGCATGTCGAAACACGCGTGCCGTTCGCAACGCCCTCTTGCGTGGCAAAGTGGCATAACATGAGATGACTGATGAACGATATTAATGGTTTTTTCTTGTTTCTGGGCTAACACTGTCACCCGTCGAATGGCTAATAAATTTACATGCCGACATCAAACACCCCACGCGAGGTCGAGAAATATGGAAATGTGTGAATATTGACTATAAAGTAATCAGTAGTCGGCTGTTGCATATGTTTGCCTGGCATCCTTTGACATGATGGCTTCGAGCTTCTGTTGTTTTCATGTACCGCGCAAAAACTGAAATAATATTCATGACTTGGTTAGATGTGAAAAGTTAATGAGGTAGGTTAAAATGCAGGATAGGTAAGGTATATATTTAGGGAATTTTTTCTGTCAATTGATTGCGTGAAGATATACAGAGTTAATTTTTTTTTAATGATGAGTGTAGGCAATAATTCTAAGCAAAAGCCTGTTTAGGAAATTGCTTAGAATTGTGTTTTACTGTTGCAAATGAAAGAGAATATTGTTAGTAAGTGTGTAAAATTTATTGGAATATGTATCTATTTCCAAGTAAGCGTGTATTGAAATGAGCGTCAATTGAATGAAATGATTTAGTGCTATGCTTTGCTGTAAATTGTATTCAAGCAGCTTTATTAAAAACACAATAATGCAACAAGCGCAGTGGATTCAATGAAATACCAATAACGAACTTGCAACAATATTAACGATGCATTTATTAAATGATTTATTGTTATGTGTTTTTGTATTTATAAGTTCAATAGAGTCAGATGGTCAATGAAATAAAAATAACGAACCTAATAAAAAACTTATCATTACATTTAATTTCTGTTTTAGAAAGAGTAAATGGTTTTGGAATTAAAAGTTGTAAAATATTATATTAAAATGTCGTAATTATGTTTCAAGAATTATTGATTCATTGTGTTTTTGACCAGAATATATTTCCAAGGATAATTATTTTTCTGATAGTGAAAATTATTTTTAGTAAATTAAAGTAATTATTTTTGGTATTTATTTAAATTAAATTAAATAATATTAACGCTAATAATGTTGTTAATGTTAATGGAGAAAAAAAGAATTATCTATACCGATAATAAAGGTCAATGTGTGTGTGTGTTGACGCTCTACAGGCGAGACTGTTCGACCTACAGCTACCAAATTCAGCACGTGTTATACCTTAGCGATCGGAAAAGGGCACCTCAGAGCGATTTGTTTGAATTTTTAATTAGAATTTTAATTAATTAAAAATTAAGTGGAATTTTAGCGTTTTCCGTTAAAATTTTCAAAAATATTGCAGCACAAAATTTATTTTTACATTATATTGAAGGTCCAAAATAATCTGAAAAGATTACTTTGAAAAATGATAATAATATTAATCAACAGATTAAATTTCTATTTTTAATGATTTTTTTAAAAATAATTTTATTATATTTTTCAAAAATTTATTTCGCACAAAATAAAAATAAAATTTAAGCTGCACGAGCACGTTGCATGTTAATGGGAAAAAATTTGGTTTTATCAATTCGTGATAAATAAAACAAATATCAACTTTTAAAATTACTGAGGAATTCTGGGATGACAGAAGAATCGCCTATCTTCCAATCAGTTTAAAATTACTAAGGAATTCTGGGATGACAGAAGAATCGTCTGCCATCCAATATCTTTTCTTTCAAACTATAGTCGGTTGTTTGAATATTAATTCATCTTCCTGATTCAATGAAGTTTGACATTTTCATCTTTCAAAAAAATAATTATTATAGATTTTTACAAAAAAAAAAAAAAAAAAAAGTGAAAAAGAACTATCCAAAAATATTATGAAAACATTTTCTTCATTCGTATTTAACATTATTGAACTATGCTAAAAACGCGAATTTTGGCAAATATTCAATAGTCTTTATTTCTAGATGATTTTCTTTTTAAAATTGTTGAAATTTTGCTTTTGTGTTCATTTTTTTGTTATTACATTGATTTTTATATGTGTATAATACACGTTACAAAGCTATTTTATTTATTTAAATGCTGTTTTTTCAAATTCCGAATTTTGTTAAAGTTTTGTTACTAGAAACATGGCAAATTTAAATCTAATGTATATTTTTCATTCAAACTTAGTACAGTAATTTCTCAATATCTTCCGCAGTTCTTGATCTGAAAAATTAGAAATCTGTTCATTTAGAAAAATTTTACAATTGAGTTAAATGTTTCACAATTCTAGAAAAAATCTTTTTTTTTATCGGTCGAAGGTTATTATTTAAATATTTTGTAGAAATGAAACCTAATTCGTTCCTCCGGACTTAGGTAATACATTTATTATTTGTTAGATTTTGAACTAATAATCTGAAAATTTTCTAATTAGCCTTGATAAAATTTTGCTTTATATTTCTTATAGCTAAAAATAATTTATTTCTTCACACTTTTTTTATCTTTTGGTTTCACTTGGTATATTTTTCATTGAATATTTTTCAATCTATTCTATGCGAAAATTCAAAAGTATAAATATTTTACACATTTGTTTTAAAACTCCATCGTGGATGTCGGAACATACCATAAATATTTAACCTATAAAATAAGTTCGAACGTACTCTCAATTTTCTCAGATTAAAATATTTGTCAGTTATTTAAAACAAAATAAAATTCTTTCAGTTTGCATGAAGTAATACAATTTCAAAATTGTAAAAAGAATCATTTTAACACCACACGTATAATAACCTATTAAAATTTGTATAAAATGTTATCACTTTTTATAAAGCAAATTCATTACTTCTTATTCATGTATTCTTCCCTATGACTTCTTATTCCTCTACTACTAACGAAAAAGAATGTGAGGTTGAATATTTTCGCATTCTACAGGACAGATAGGTTAAAACCTGGAACTACCAAATACGATACAAATATAACTTAAGAAGTATATTTATGCATATCAGAGAAGCTATTTTTTAACTTTAAGAAAATTAAATAATTAAAATTTAGACGAGATTTTTATGTTCACTGCTATAATTTCTGAGAATATTTATTTCTATCTCGATAAATAAAAAAAAAAGAATTTGAGCGTGTGTGAATGCAATTTCGCATTCTACAAAATAGATAGTTTGATTTGAAACTAACAGATATGTTACATATATAATTTGGCTGATAGATACCTATGCATCTCCGACAAACTTTTTTTGTTTGAATATTCAAACGTAATTTTAAATTATTAAAATTAAAAGCTAGATCCACTGCGATAAATTCCATAAATATTACTATAGTTATTGTCTTCGCTTAATATCAGAATTACTTTTTTAAGTCACTTGAAAAAACACATTCCCACCCTTCATAGTATATATTTATACTAAGTTTAGCAGTATAGTCTGCTCTGTAGAGTACCAAATCAACTATCAAACGTACATTTTCTTCTATTATTAGTATATAGTTAATGAAAGAACATTAAAAAAATTAATAGAAAATGTTTTTTTATTTTAATTATTTTCTACTTTCTAATTTTTAATTTTTAAATCATTATTATAAATATTATGGAATTTTGTTAAAATCCATTACCAGATGGATCCACTTTTATGGAATCAAAATTAAACTAACTAATTTAATAATTGATAGTTAAGATCTGAAAATATTGAAATTGTCTTTTGTTTTAAACATACAAGTGTATGAAAACTTTTCAATTCAAACACAACAAGAAATGACGAACAATTGATTAGAAATCTCATCTTTACAAACTTCAAGCAAGCCAAGTTCCAAAAAATATCTCTTTTTGAATACAATCAAAAAATTCTAGAGTGGGAATTTTAAGATTCCAGAATAATTCCCAGAATAATTTTTCCAGTAAATTTTCTATCTTTTTCAAAATAATATATAATCAAATAAAGTATTGTGCATTTTAATTTTCGATAACAATCCTTCTACATTTTCAAGAAAGGAACAACATAAAAGACAATATTCTTTTAATTGACCTGATATTTGAAAGGGTAACAAAGGAAAAGAAATTCCATATTGATTTTCGAGATTAATAGATGAGCGATTTTTAGAAATGAACAAATATACTCGTTTTTCTGACATTTGAACCTTGTAATTAGAAGAAAGTAAGGAATTAGTCCTGAGTGTTTTAAGTTGGAGTTTCATTTACTCTATCTATTTTGTGATTCAAAATACTCCAGTTGAAGTTTTTAAAAATTTAAGGACAATGTGGTTGGAAATTTAAAACTATTTTCATCCTTTTTTTGTGTTTTTGTATAGCCTGAAAGGATTACCTGGATATTATTATCACGTCCTTGTGTATTGTCATGCGAAACTTCAATTATTTCCAAATTAAAGAGTGTGACTCATTTCTGATTAAAATAATTCTTGGGTATTTTCCTTACTTTTGTTTCAACTGTTTAAATAAGTAGTAGATTTTATCTTAAATTTCGTTAATTCGTATATTTTTTTATATTTAATTTCAATCAGATTTAATTTCATTTGTCAGACATTAAAGACGTGTTATATTATTTCGTTTATATATTCTGTTTATTATGTAAATGAAACTTTGTAATGAAGACTAGCCCTGTGGCATCGTATCCCTATGTAAAACGTGTATTTCTGGTTTATCTATTCTAATGAAGACATTTGGTTTATCTATTCTAATGAAGACTAGCCCTATGACATCATAGCCCTTTGTAAAACTGAATTGTTAGGTTTATCTCTTTTTATGACTTGACTTAACTTGCCCTATGATATCATAACTCTATGAAAAATGCAAATGTCTTGTTTATCTATTGTAATGAAGACAAGTCCTATGACATCATAGTGCTATAAAAAGCATAAATGTCAGTTTATCTATTCTAATGCTGAAAAACCATATGACATCATAGCGCTGTGTAAAACGTAAATGTCAGATGCATCTATTCTAATAATAACAAGCCCTATGACATCATAGCGCTATGTAATACGTAATTGTCTGGTTTGTCTATTGTAATGAAGACTAGCCCTATGACATTAAAGTTCTATGTAAAACTGAATTGTCTGGTTTATCTATTCTTATGAAGACAAGCCCTATGACATCATAGTGCTATGAAAAAAGCAAATGTCTTGTTTAACTATTGTAATGAAGACAAGTTCTCTGGAATCATAGCCCTATATAAAACAAATGTCTGGTTTATCCATTCTAGTGAAGACAAGCTCTATGACATCATAACGCTATGTAAAACGTAAATGTCAGGTTTATCTATTCTAATGAAGACAAGCCCTGTGACTTCATAATGCTATGAAAAACGTAATTGTCTGGTTTATATATTCTTCTCAATTTCTGAGTATTAAATTTGCCTTTTTATTCGTCTACTAAAGAACACAGCTATTAAACAGAATTTTACTTCTCAAGCTTTCTACAATGGAAGAAAATTACGCGATTACATATTTAATAAACCAATGAAAGCGATTTGGAAAACAATAAATGTTGTAAATGTTTCCAATACATGTTGGAAATAAGTCAAACAAATAAATTTTTAAAAATGACAACATTCAAAGAAATTTTGCACGACTATTAAATTTGATTTATTAAAAAGAAAATCTTTTAAATTTTGAAACAGTATAAAATTATTTTTCTCCAAAAATAAAATGCAAATATTTCGCTTAGAAAGCAGAAACTAGCGTTCAACAGTATCTACACATCAAATGGTCTGAAATTAAGTAATTAATTTCAAACCGCAAGGCAAAGAAAATTAAAGAGAAATAATGGCAATCAGAGGCAATTACATTATACTTAAATTAATTATTATTTTTTACATATAAAGAAAACAAAACATTAAGTCAAATTCTATAGTGATTTTTAGCACTAAACCTACCGGCATTTCACCGATACATTGGAATTGCCATTGGAAGCGGGTCAAATGACCAGCTCGTGGTAGCTTTAGTGTTAACCTTCCAGCAGGCGCGCATAGATACACACACACTACGGAAGAATTTCTTTTCATACATTTCTATCATAAAGCACCAAGAAAGCAAGATATTGACTACTCCTGCATCTCCTTTCAACGAACTGTTAGTCAAATTCTAGAATTTGTGACGGTAATAGAGCTCTGTAAATATGCCATTTGTTTTTCAATGATACGCGGAACCCCCGATATGAGTTTTTTTCTGAATATTCTTTTATTCTACTTTAAAAAATAAAGTAACTGTATTCAACAACTGCATTTTGTTTGTCAGTAATGACAAACAAAACAATTTTGTCAGTAATGACAAACAATGCAGAAAAGCTACTTAGAAGAGATCATCTATTATTGTTTGCAAATACTCTTATAAAATAATACAATAAACGAAGAGCGCTAAATTTAAGTATTGAAAAGAATAATAGAACTAGGTTTTATAGAAGTGAAAGATGTATCATCAGATGGCAAAAATGCAAACCTATCAAAATGATAAGAACTATAAAATCATAAGGTTTAGCTGTGAAATTTGTAGGAAATTTACGTTTTTAGCATTTTAAGCATATCTACTCGGTTGCATTAAAATGAATATATAACTGTCTTCTCGTCTTTTAATCTATATTTCAATTGTCTTTTATTTCTATGTTGATTCTACAGCACAAATATAAATATTTCAATTGAATACAGGTAATTTCATTTATTTTATTTTCAGGTCAATCAGCTCGTTCTTTGTCATTTCACATGGTTTCCGTATTTTATTATTACATTATTTTCATTTCTTTTCCAATAAAAGTCGCTTAGAATAATTGTACTTATTAACACTTAAACAATCACAACATAATTTTATTTATTTATCAGATAAATTAACATTTCTTAAAATATTCCGTCTGAAAAGTATGGGCAACATTTTTTATGGATATATAAGTCGCAACCGTTAGAAGATAAATCCATCGTAATTAAGCTAAGACAGTCGTTAAATATCTTTCCCCTTTATCATCATCCAAGTTCGAAATCTCCCAAATCAAATTTTACCATTGTCTCTATGTTCCATTCTGCACAATAACAAAAGATTAGGAGGTAGTAATTACTATAATTAAAGAACTTTCCAATACTTTCTTTACTTGAAGCAGTTATAATAATTAAGACATAAACTATCAGAATCAGTTGCAATTTAACGTTAATAGCAATCATTTTCACTTCCAGTGATCCAGTCTCAGATAAGGCGACACAAAAGGAAAATAATCCACTACGGCGTTCCTGGTAAATAGATAAAATGTTGTTAGAAAACAAAAGAGAATGATATTTTCATAAATTTAGAATCTTGTTATTAGATTGAGGTAAAAAGTTAACCCTTTAAAGGGCCATTTTTTTCTAGTCATATTATGTTAAAATATTTTCAGGCTTGAAATTAGAATAAGAAAAGGGATTCATTTAACTCATTAGATAAATTTAATTTGATTAATTAATTAATTTGGTTAATTAATAATTGAGTAAGAAATCAAGACACATCATTTTATGTAAGATAAAGAACTGAAGCATCTAAGTTTCTGTCTTTCTAAAAATATTTGTCAGAACTTATGCCAATCTACATAATTTCATACAAAGGTTGATAGATTTGGTGGGAAGCATACTTCCCACGGCCTTAGAAAGGGTTAAAGAAATTTTAAAAAATCCGAAGTGATTTTTTCCCCAGTCCTTTTATTTTTAAATCATTTCCAAATACAGCTTTTTATGAAAAGAAATCGATATTTTCCAACAAGAAAATTAAAAAAAAAATTAAACATATATGTTTGATTTTTTGTTTCAGGAAACAAAATCACGTAATCATTTTTTTTTTTTACTTTTGTGAAATTTGAAAGCTATAAGCCGAAGGATTGTATAAGAAAATCAGCGAGAGTAGTTTCTCCAAAACTTTCTCGCATATTCGCTAATAATGTTGTTATCACAGAAACGCCATGCATGGCGGCAGCGTTCAATAGTTACGAAATATCAACCGTTTGTGAAAATTTTGTATTTTTATTGAATGTATCGTGGCATCCTTGGCAAAAATTTTTGACAATTAATCTTTCGCACGCGATTAATAGTATCTTAAAATCGATTGACGATTAAATACGTTTTTCCCAGTCGATAGAAACAAAACTCTGACACCAAACTAGACTTGTAGTCACAAAATCCCATAACAGATTTGATATGCTTAAGACATTACGTTTTTTAATTATCTCGTTTACGTGTTTCTGAGGGAGCAAGTCAACAGACATTCAATCCTCTGTTGCTTTTGGCTCAATATTTAACAAGTATATACACTATAGATGTTAAATATGTGTATCGAATTTTATTTATCTTGCTCTTTTAGTTTTGCAATTATCGTGTTAACTTATAGGCGAACAGACGGACAGACGAATTCCATCTGAGCAGATTTTACACAAAATTTAATTTTAAAAAATCTGCACATTCAAGGTAAACGCCATATACCAAATTTCAACTATCTAGCTCACAGCGTTCTTGAGTTAACTTTGTCACAGACAGACAGGCACATGAACATTCTACAAACATGTGTTTTTCGAATTCAAGGAGATCAAAAACGTAAATATTAGCTAAAATTTCGATTTGGAATCTTTTAATGATTACTGTACTTTCTCTATACTACGTTTATGAGAAAGTAAAAAATGAATTGATTTTAAGTGAGATCTCTATGCAACATTAACCCTTTCTAGGGCCGTGGCTTCCCACCAAATGTATCAATCTTTGTATGAAATTATATAGGTTGGCATAAGTTCTGACAATTTTTTTTAGTAAGTCAGAAACTTAGATGCTTCAGTTCTTTGTCACAGACAAAATGGTGTGTGTTGATTTGTTACTTAATTATTAATTAACCAAATTAATTAATTAATCAAATTAAATTTATCTAATAAGCTAAATGAATCCCTTTTCTTATTTAAATTTCAAGCCTAAAAATATTTTAACATAATATGACTAGAAAAAAATGACCCTTTAAAGGTTTAAGTCAACCCTCCATACAACATTAATAAAACAAAAATAAATTCAAAAAGCATAATTTAGTTAAGTTACATTTTCTCCAATGTCATCTTTTAAAAATATGTATTATCCGTAATTGTGCAGACGTTACATTTCATGAAATTGATGAGAACGATAATTTAATACATGCATGCTTATTCATGAATGTTGTAAAGGTTGATTGGTTGGGTTTACTGGCGCAAGAGCCATAATTGTCTATACTGCGCCAAGCAAACGATAAAATAAGAACAAATCAATATTCTAAAGTGATAGAAACATGATTATTGTGTTATTTATATGCCGTCTTTATGCTGTACCTTTCCAAGAAAGAATTTCGAGAAAATTTTAATTGATAAAAAATAACTGATTTTGACGCTCATCCGGATTTTTCTGGAATACAAGCTGCATTTAATATCATTTAAATCTCTTCAGATTAACTTCGTATTCATGATTCCCTTATCAATATTATCTTTTGCAATGAATCGTGACCATTAAAACTCGATTGATCTTACCTTCTACCCCCAGACGATATTCAAAATCTAGATGCAGTTTTTTCCTACATATCTAGAGGTGAATTGAAGCGTATGATGGTGGTGATTAACTGATTAACAGAGTGACTAACTCATATAATCCCTATTTGATTTACAAATAATTCTACATTACGTTCCTCTCGGCAAATATAGTCATAGCTCACAATCCAAATAAGCCTTAAGTTCGAATGTCTTCATATATTCAAAATATATGATACTGCTTTGATTCCATTTCTATTAGCTGTACTTTTCAGTTGTCAAACAAAAAAAGAAAACCAGGAATCACTCTAGACTAATTTCTTTCTTCCTCTTAATTACACGGTTCAAAAGTCGGGAAAACAACTACTTCCTTTCTTTTCGAACAAATATTTATCTATTTATCTTGAACATCGTTGTGGGATATCGCTTCTTATTTGTCTTATCAGATGTCGAATCTCGGGAAAGGATGTCGTCTTTTTTCGTCATCCCTTCCTGCAAAACTTGGGAAGGGTTGTTATCGAAAATTAAAATGTGTCCCGGTTTAGTTGTTTATGTCTTCGCTCGTTTCCATTGCTTCAAAGAAAGGATTCTTTGGGAAAGCGCGCTAATTATAGTAATTACCACCACTGAAAGTGTCTAGTTCCGGACGAAAAGACGTGACGAGTTCGTTTTTAATGTTTAATTTTTGAGATTTCACACTATTAAAGAGATAAGAAGAGGGAATTTTATGCGTGTCCTAGAAATGGGGACAATTTCAATGATCTTGAGGAAATAATAAGGATTTCAAAATAACGATCAAGAGAAATTGCTGCCAATTTTGGGGACTTCTGGTAAAAAGATATCGGTAACAATATCTTTGTTGGGGTTGAGTGACTTGATTTTAAAACAATATTGAATTACCGCCTTCAATTATCTATTGCTCTGCCACCATATTGATATATCAATTTAAAATGTCAACCTATATGTTAGTGAACCACATACAAATACTATTTTAAATCTTATAAATTTTAAACGAACAATTCTTGTATATATAAAAATTTATTTTATGCAGTTCGGAAACGACACTAATGATTTGGGTCAAATTTTATAATTAGATAATGTTTTGCTTAAGTTTATCTATATAGATTTCTTTCCTGAAAAGACTAGATTTTACACACAAAATTATTTTTACGACTATTAGAATAAGTATATTCAACTTCCGCTTTTAAGCGTGTGCAATTGAGTATAGTGGCCTGAACAACATGAATGTTGTATGTATTGCGAGTCCTCGGTTTGAGTCGCTCTTTTTGCTTCAATTTTTTACTTGTGTATTTATATTTAATAGTTGTTTTTTCTTATCTAAATAAGTGCCTTTCCTCAAAAGATGTTATTTTACACAAAAAAAAAACTTTTTATTACAAACTATTAGAGCCTTTTTATATCTGCTCTCATGCTGTCAGTGTCATATTGCGCCATCTCGGACAAGACTTCATCATGGTAAAACAGAGCACAAGTTCAAAAATCTAAGTAATGAAAGATGAACTGTGAAATGAATACTGTAATATAGCAAATTGTTTCGAATAAAATGCTAAACTAAATGCATTCATTGTTTTTTTATGTCTGTTCCTGTTCATATATTGGTAAGATAGAAAGATATTCAAATGTAATCAATAGACCAATCGTACCTAAATATTTTTTACATGGCTTTACAAATGAAAAATGCCGAGTGAAGCTCTGTCTTGCAGATATTTATGAATTAATTATAACGAATTATTAAATGATGAACAAAATTGGTTAAGTTGGTCCTAACTTTACCATTTATTAAGAATAAGTGTCAAGATTTCATTTTCCGATATTTTTTTAAAAACAGAAAAAAGGGAGGGCTAGGCTTTCCACTGATAACATAGCTTTTATATGAAATAAAAAAACTGACAAAATCAAACTTTTTAGACATTTCTACTTTAAATATCTCTAGAGTGACAAAGCATAATCAAATAAGGTCTTTGTGCCATAAAACACAAATTCAGATTTGAAAGCTTCGACTATATTTGAAGCAAATTGTTGGTTTTCTCATAATCTATATCTATATCTATACTTATAATAAAGCTCAGTGTGTGTGTGTGTGTGTGTGTGTGTGTGTGTGTGTGTGTGCGTGAGTGTTGGCGCTCTACAGGCCAGACCATTCAACCTACAGCTACCAAATTTCACACGTGTATACCTTGAAGGCCTGGAATGTGCACCAGGGGGTTATTTTTTAAATTTTTAATTAGAATTATATTTATTTAAAAATTAAGCAAAATGTTGGCGTGTTTCTGCTATAACTTCCGAAAATATAACCGCACAAAAAATATTTTTACATGTAGTTAAAAATCAAAATTTTATCTTTTAAATGGTACCAATGTTTTAATCTTAAAAGTAAATTTCTACTTTTAATGAATTTTTAAATAAATATTTTAACTATATTTTTCAATTACTTTTTTCGTACAAAATAAAAATAAAATTTAAGCTGTACGAGCACGTGTCGCATTCATAGGAAAAAATCAGCTTTTTTCAAAGTGTTGCCATCACTTCTTTTTGGAAATGAAATTTGAAAAAAATATAATTTTCGGCACGTGTCTGTAGGAAATGAAACAAATATGAAATATTATTTTTTCCAAAAAATAAATTTAAGAAAAACTATTTTATGATCTTTTACACTCTCAATATTATTAATCCAATTAATCAGTTTTATTTTAAGGCAAGTTTTGTTTAATATGAACCGGATATCCATTCAAATCAGGGCCACACAAATAATTTGTAAACCTTTAGTAAGACACACATATGCTAAAATGATCTAAATGGAAAATGATTATATTTTATGTAACTTGATTCAATAAATGCTCTAATAAATAACGAATTTTTCATTTTACATAAAGCTTCTACTGTGGAAATCACGAATAACAAAATGTTCTTGAAACACTAATATTTTAAATAAAAAGAGTTAATTTCCAATCAACTAAAATCAATCACTTAAACTGACTGATTTATGAAAATTTGTATATCACTATTCAATAAAAAAAGGATAATTTTAGATTTTCCATCGATCGTTGCAAAGAAAATAAGCCAATCAGCGCGCAGGTTTCTCAAGATTAATTGGCCTAAGATTATGAAAATGTTGGCTTTTCTAAATTTTTAACATTCAAAACTTCTTAAAGAAGCCTTAGTTGATCGTGGAAAATAGAAACATTCACTCATTTATTTAAAATTTGGTGTGTCCAGAATATTTCTCAGAATATATCTTATATACCTTAATATACCTTACTGCATTAAATTTAGACTTCATAATTTTTGAAATATATTTATAGACCGGAACAAAATATTATTATTGATTTCATTTCAATCCTTTTGAAATCAAAACTAAAAACTGAATTTTATGCTGAATCTGAGAAATTTTTGTTTAATTATTCTTTGAGATATTACATAAATTTTGAAAAATATTTTGTAGTTGAAATAAGATTTAAATACCTAGCGATTCTGTTTGCAGTACTCATATTCAATAATAATAATAATAAATAAATAACAATAAAGATGATAAATGAAATAAAACACTTGATTTTATTAAAAAATATCTTTATATTAATTGCCATTTCAACATTTCCACTTTAAATTAAAGTTGAAGTTTTACCGGAAATGACAACAAATTAGCAAAATATATATAGTAAATTGAACGAAACGATCTAAACAACAGTATAAGTTTGGTATGACTATCAAAATTTGAAGATTAAAAATGTTTTGTTTGAGAATCTATTAAGAGACCAGTTACTTAAAATATTTAATTGAAAATTGTAGCGAGCGGTAATACTGGCGGACCGGCTGGTCGCCAAAGGCGGCTAGTATATAATATTATTATAACATTTTTTTCTGAATGATATAGAATGCTTTGATAATGATTTAATCGTTTTAGGATTCTATTTTACGTCTAAGAAAAATTATTTATTTATATATTTCCGTTAATAAAGGCGTAAGGGTTCAGTTAACTTTCGAACAAATTATTCCGCATTATTTCATGATATGTAAGTGGGAAAATTAATATCGAAGACCATACCAAATATCTTAAATAATACGTCTTAACGTCTTGAAGAATAATATTTATAAGAATAATTATATTACTGTATTTTAAAAAGGAAATCTAACATATGTTTTCTTTTCGATAAATAAATGGCTAGCTAGTAGATATGTTAAAGCATACTTTTTGTTATAACAGATATATTTTTTTAATTCCATTTGTAATAAATAAATGTAATAAAGCATTATGCAGACGTCTTTTAAGGAATTGACTTAAAACGAAACATATATGGAAAGATTAATTAACAATTTACATTTTAATGTTATTAAAAATATTAACATAATGATATTTTAAATTTAAAATAATCTTATTACAAATTTAATGTTACTAATTGAAATTCATTCAAACACACACAATTTGGAAGACAAGACTAGAATGTCATTACGAAAATTATTACAACAGAATGGAAAATAATTATTAAATTTTAAAATTAAACGTATATAATAAATGTCAAATAAACCATAATTTTATTGTACATCTTAAATAGCAATTTACAGACATATATTTTTATTTTTTTAAGATCTATGTACATTCAGTTATGTATTTTTATTAAAACAATATTCAAACTATCATCTTATCCGCTTATTATATGCGAGTTTTAAGTGTGTCATTATAAATTGAATTAAGTATGTTGAATACTTTCCTCTCTACATTAAATAGAATTCATTGCATCTTTAAATAAAGATGAAATGACTTTTTAACATTTTTCTCCTTCGTTTAAATTAGCACTAATCAATTTGTCTCCAATTGATTCATAAATTAAAGGAAAATTTTCTATATCAGTAAAAATGAGAAACTATTAATGAGGGGGAGAATGTGAAAATTTTGGAAAGAAAAAGCAATGAATTTTTCCTATTTCAAAATTTCGACTTATAAACAAACTACTTTATTTTATCGACTGCTTTATATTTGTGATGGCTACAAAATAGTAGGACTTTGAATGATCGGTATATAAAAGAGAAATGCATAATTGGTGAATATTTCATTATTCTCAGTATACTACTGAGATTAAAAAAAATATCCGGAATGTCTCGTTGACAATATATGACTAAAGTAACTTCAAACATTTATTAAACAATTTTACCACTTATATAAACATATTTTTAAAAGCAGGAATTTATTTTATCGTCTGAAAATAACTTCGTCGATTTTCCAAAATAGCTAATATAAGGAAGTAAAGAATATGAATCACAATTTATTTCGAAAAGTAATTCTAGCTACAAAAAAGTTTGAAATATCACGAAAAGTCTTTAAAGAAAACTGCATATCAAAAACAGGAGTGTTCCAGTAGAATGAAAACTTTAAAGAATATAGAGAATCTGTCATAGAAGAATCTTGTCTTTCTATTAAATAAACATTAACTTTCTATTAATAAACATTAATAATTTAAGAACAAATATTATCCGGAATGCTTCATTAAAAATATATGTTTAAAGTATCTTCACACTTTTATTAAGCAATTTTATCAATTCTATAAAAATCTGGCAGTAGTCAGGAATTTATTTTATTTTATCGTCTGAAAATAAGTTTGTTTTAAAATAATATCCGTATTTCACCTTCGTCTATTTTCTAAAATGGCGAATATAACGGAGTAAAGAATATGCATTATAACTTCTTTGCGCAAAGCAGTTCTAGTGACAAAAATGTCTGAAATGTTGCAAAATGTATATAAAGAAAGTGCTTAAATAAAAAGAAATCTTTAAAGAAGGTAGAGAATTTATCACAAAACAGGAAGAAGAAAGAAAGAGAGAAGAAGAATTAATATTTATTGAATAAATATTAATTCAATTTTCTATTATTTTTATTTCTGATAATACAAAATTCAATTGGTATAAAAGAAGAAAAAATTATTTGTTCGATAAAAATCTTTCAGGGGAAATAAAGTACAATAAAATAATGAAATTTAATTAATCAGAAGATAAGGATGTATTTACTTAAATTTAGAACATGGTTCCTTAATTTGTCTTTATCTTCTCAGTTCTCTTAAAGATTAATTTACATATAATCTTTGAATGACTTAATAGCTAATAATAATTTAAGAATAAAATTCTCAGCAATTCGATGAAGAGAGAATAGCTGAAGAGAAGGCAATGAATAAAGTATAAATGGCAATTTTCATCATCATCTTATAATCGCACATATTTTTATAGCTGGTTTTACCAGTATTGCATTATTATTATGTATGCTTCTTTGAAAGCAGATGCGTTTTTAAAAGGTTGACCTGCTTTTACTAGTATTGTTTAATTATTGCGTAATTATTATGCTATTATGCTTCTTTGACTCAGATGCGTTTTTAAAAGGTTGACGTAGAACTGTGACATCGTAGCTGTTATTTCGTAGCTGACTGTGACATCGTAGCTGACGTAGAACTGTGACGTAGCTGTTATTTCATCTCAAAATCGGTCGAGCTCCAAAGCATTGTTTGCCAATAGGAAACATTGAAAATGAAAGTTAAAAAAATTATATATATATATATAGAGAGAAAGAGAGAGAGAGAGACCGATAGACAAGTCTTGTGATTGTTTCACAACCGTTTAAACTGATTAATGACTTAAATTAATTAAGACAAATAATGACTTAAAATTAATAATGTTGTCACAAGTTAACTTGAAATTTGCGATCCTAGATTTAATTTAAATTTTTCTCCAATTTTTATATATTTTACTCGTATTTAGATTTTTATTATTAATTTCTTTGTTTCTTTTTTTTAAATTTCTTTCAAATATCTCTAATTTTTAATTTTATGCCGATTTTACTGTGGCCAAAAAGTAT
>JAPMOR010091025.1:0-20187 GCA_026543865.1 Argiope aurantia | reverse complement strand
GCAAGACCCAGGTAGCTATAGTATAGGTCAATAAATTTACAGTCCTTCCTCAGTAAAATAGCTGGAGCTATAATGCTTAAAAGAAACAGCTTAACCACCTCATTCCATATCAATTTAGATTAACGGAAAACCTCTTGACAATACAAAAACTGTTGAGAACCACTTAAATAAATAGAGAGGGAATGGATGAAGGATGGAATACTGGAGAACAGTTTTTAGATATAGATAAATCATTTCACAGGGTCTGACAGACGACCTGTTTCATAAACTGTTTGAAATAACTAGTCTTTGGCGTTATAAGGCCCATGGTTACATGTGTAGAAGGAAAAAATTGAACGGTTCGAGTAGGAATTAACTCTCTTCAAAATGTATAATTGAGGTTAAAGAGTGCAGAACTTCAAGATTACATTAATTTTATTCAATGCCTGATTAAACGGTATCTCCATGCCCAGGAACTGACAGATACAGACATATCTATTAGCTGACAGGCCGGACCGCTTGAAAAACAGCTACCAAATTTGGCTCAGGCATACTTTGGATACCGGAAATGTGCACCACAGAGCCATTTTTTTTTAAATTTTTAATTGGAATCTTAATTAATTAAAATTAAACGAAATGTCGATGTTTTTTTGTGATAAATTCCTAAATTATTATTGCACAAGCCCGATTTTTACACGAAGTTGAAATAAAAAAAAATTCTTTAAAATGATAACAATGTTTTAACGTATAAATTAAGTTTCTATTTTCCCCATATATTTTAAAAATTATTTTCATTAACTATTTGAACAATTTATTTCGCACAAAATAGAAACAAAATTTAACCTGCAGGACAAGGTTTCATGTACATGGAAAAAAATTAGCTTTTATTAACATGCTCCTAAATAAATTAATAAAAGCTGAAATTAAAAAATACGTTTACTGTTACTGGAAATTAAAACAAGATTATTGCGATTTTCAGCACACGTCTGCATGAAATTAAATAAAGATGAAATATTTTGAACTTTTACATGAGATTAAAAGTAGAAAAATGTAATTTTCACCGCGTGTATGCAAGAAATGAAATAAATATGTGATATGCAATTTATTCTTCAATACAAATGCAAGAAAAATTTTCTACGATAATTTAATAAAATTTATATCATTAATTTACAAAATCAGTTTCTTTTAAGGTAAATGCATTTTAATATATTATGCGGGATATACATTCTAATCTGGGCCCATCAGCTATTTTGTAAACCTTTAATAATAGACATTTATCTACTGACAAATTTGGTCTAAATGAAGTAAATAATTATATTTTATGCAACCAGTAAGTATATATTATGCAACCTGATTCAATAAATGTTTTGATGAATTATGAATTTTAAATTTTTATATAAATCCTCTGATCTGGGAATCATATATAAAACAATATTTTTGAAACATTAATGTTTTAAATAAAAAGAGCTGCAGTTTGGTAAAATAAGTCAAACACGGAAACTGAAGGATTTATGAGAATCTGTGTATCACGATTCTTAAAAAAAGCACGACTTGTCATCCGTTGCCATCCTTGCCAAGTTCATAAAACTTGATTATCAGATGCAAGTGTGCGTGTATTTATTTCTTGGCATTCTACAAGTCAGACCTGAAGCTACCAAATTTCACCCTATCTCAGAGTCATTTTTAAAAAGTTTAATTAGAACTTTAATTAAAAATGAAGCAAAATTCTGGCATTTTTCCGCGATGACTTCCGAAAATATTATTTTGCATCATCCAAAAAATAATCCTTTTCAGGGTTTCAATGTTTTAACCTAAAAATTGTTTATATTCTTAATAAATTTTTCTGCCACATTATTTCGCACAAAATGAAAATAAAATTTAGCCTGCATGAATATGTTATGAGCGAGTCAGAAAAACTAGCTTTTATCGGTGCGTTGCCATCACCTGGACAAAACCTCAGATTGAAAGATAAAGCTTATTCTTGTAGCAGACTAAACCTAGGAAAGTATCATGTTCTGCACGTGTTTGTATCAAATGGAATAAATATGAAATGTGATATTTTTTATTAAAAACCAGAGGGAGTAGTCGATCAAAAACGCTCTATCAAACTATTTAATAAGCTTGACATGCCAGAGAATGTCTTGCATGACTTTGGCCTACAACAGTGACAACATTTGGCGTGAATTTTTATTTTTATTTATCTTATAATCCTTAACGAGTTTTTTCGCTATTTCTCTCTGGCATGTATTTAAAAGTATCCGGAATTCGAATTTGTGCTTCATAAAAGTTTTCCCCAACCAAATGAAACAGAAATTTCATGCAAAAACTAGGCTTGTTGTCACAAAATCCCATATTAGATTATATAATTTTAAGTCACTGCTGTTTTCAGTAATCGCATTTACATGTTTATGAAAGTACAGACCGACAGAAGGTCAACCGCTGGTTGAATTTGGCCCAAAATTTGACAATTGTGTACTGTACTGATGTTTAATCTTTGTACTGATTTTTATTTATCAAGCTCACTTTGTTCTGCAATTAAAACACATTCGGGCAGTCAGATTGACAAACTGCCAATGAATGAATTTTGTTCAAGATATGCCAAAATTCAGGTATTAAATTTGCTATAAAGTTTTTATACGAAATTTCATATGTCTAACTCAAAGCATTTTTCAAAAATTTGTTTAGAGAACTCAGGGAGATCTAAAACGAGGATATTGGTAGATAAGTTATTTAGTCAGATCAACTTTTAAAACAGCTTTCTATGTATATATTTCAACCTGCAGCGAGTTATTTTTAAAAATTTAATATTGCGTAACTGTTAAAGTGATTTTATAAATTTTGGCTGCATTCATTTTCTCTACATTATTATGAAATGCAATCATGAGATGCTTTAAGTTATGAGGCTGAAAATATCCAGGAATACAAATTCTCATAATTATCAAGGAAAGCTTTGATTTTAGTATTTCGCTTTCATCTGTCTCATTCTGTTAGAGCTTAAGTAAGTATGGAATAAGAAACGGTATGAGAAATTCTTTCGAAATTGAGTTACCAGTTACCTTAAATTACGCTTTTAAATTTGATTAAAATATACATTTTAAGTAGCAGGAATCATTTTAAATTTATTTTAAAATTTACAGTTAAAGATTTGCTGATGCATTTATTAAAAAAAAAATTTTTTTTTTGACCTTTTTTAGTGTAAGCTATAATTACGCCGACTGGAGAAAAAAAATCATTCCTTTTTCCCGATGCCATTATGCGGTAGAATAATAGCCATTTGTTGACTACTATAATGCGAAAAGGAGTTAATAATAAATCTGTTTTTTATTGTCCTATTCCACTTAGGTTTAAAACCATAAAAAGAACCGAAAGTCAACCGATTCGATTTTTTAAATTCTTCATTATCTGCTTCTTTTAGCATTAGTTACCGCATTCCTTCTTGGGGGGGCATTGACTTAAGATTATTACAGTATTAGTTCTTAAGCATTCAACTCCTTTGTAAAATTTATATGACCCATATAGGCCTATAATTTCTGGTATCACATTCCTTGCAAACAGAAGAAAAATGAACAAGAATTGTTTAAATCTAAAATACTTAATTTCAAATCTCAAACTTCATACATTGTCTAATGGATGAAATAATAGTCTTGAGTATGCGCATAGCAAAAGGTGACTGATCTTTCTAAAAAATCTAATCTTTCTTTAGTTATTTTTATATATGAAAATATATTCCATTACTAAATTACTAAAGATGAGTATCATTTGGTAGCAAAGGGCGAAATATTTGAAAATAAAAAGTAACAAATATATAGAAACTTTTACAAAATCTTCATGATAGATAATTTTGCATAATTAAGTTAATTTTAAATTAAAAAAAGTTTCATAGTTTTGTAAAAATTATCTTTTTTATTAATAAGGATACATTTTTTTTTTTTTTGCGTGTTGTCTTATCATGTAAAAATGATTTTTTAAAATGTTAAATTATTGAAAATTTAGCCGTGTTTGGTGATCTTAACGAAACGTTCAGAAATTATTAAAGTATAGAAATAATTTTTACTTTAATTTAAAATTCAAAAAATTAGCTTCTGAATGAAACTAATTTTTGACGTACAAATTTTTCCCAATTATTAAATATTTTTTTGTAAAAACATTTTAAGTGAATTTTACAGAAATATTCTTGTTTTAATATTCCATCCCAAAATTTTGAAATTATTAATAATCAAGAAGTGAAGAACTAGTTTGTTTTGTCATTTTATATAAGTTCTCATATCGTAAAATCTTAATAAAAACACCAATTTAAAAATTATTAAAATTTATTTACAATAAAAAAGTAATTATTTACAAAATACTATTATTTACAAAATTATTATTATTTACAAAATTATTATTATTTACAAAATTATTATTACATTATTAATACAAATAAGTTATTTACACACAATATTATATACATTATAAAATTACTTCGGGGGACAAAATGCTTCGTAGTAGCAGAGCAACTCCTGTAAAGCATGACCGAATGCTTCCATTCCTGAATTCACGGCCTTCCCCAATTTCAGCCACGCTTCTCTGAAATATGGGGCCCCGGGTCCTTCGTAGAAGTCGGGAGCCAGGCTGCCGAAATCCGCGTCCAGGGACTCGGCATGCTGGTGGATGAGCGGGAACGGATCCCGGCAGAAGAGAAACGTGGCCTGGAAAAAAAAGAACAGATTTAAACTCATATTCAGTGTTTAAAATGAAACACATTATTAACGAATTTTTATTTTTCTTTAAAACTGGGCATTCAATTCGCCAAGGATAATGAACGCCCATTAGTAAGTGCAATTTATCTGCAATTAGAGGAGCTCGGATATGTAATATTACACTTCTTGCCAAAACCTCTGGAACATAAGAGCACGTGATGAAACAGGGCGAAATGAAGTAAAAGTAATTTTTTTAGAGTTATTCTATCTAGAATTAAAGGTTTATAATAGCGTTCCTAGTGATTAGAGAAACATTTAAATATTGAATTTTCAAAAGATCAGTATCTTCTTACATGAATGTGCATTAAGGTCATTTATTGATATAATATATGGCGATATTTTACACTCATGCAGAAAGTGGCGATAATAATATATATGCATCTTCTGGATTTTTCTTCCCATTTTCTTTTCTTTTCTTTAAATTAGTAGACCCATTTTAATTGCTTTACAAAAAATATAAGACATTGAACGGCTCAACAGAAAGCAAAGAATTGGTTTCACTAGCAACATAGGGTTTGATATTTTATTTGTTATTTATTATGAATGCAATCAACGCAAATGAGTCTTCCAAAAGCAGATGCAGTTCCGGTGAAGTCTGTTGACTATTCAAATTGAAAATTGTAAACCCAATCCGAAACATTATTTCGTCGTTTGTTCTTTCCTAGCCTTCTGAGAAAATCAGGTACTATAACTTGGAATTTCAACTACCAGTAATCATGCGTTTAGGACAAATAATCATGCGCTTGTTTATCATTAATTATAACCTACGGATAAGAATGAATAAGTGCATGCATGAAGATGAAAATGAAAGAACGAACAAAATATGTAGCTTGATTTATTTTGATGTTCCCTTGCAAACACATCTTTTTTTTTAAATACATCTCAATATTAAATCTAAATTCAATTTCTTTTGTGGATAAATTGAAATTACGTATTAAATTTTATACAACGGATTTAATACAACCAAATGAAAAAGGCCTTTTATTTCTGTATCATCTGACTTGATAGCATCATTAATAATGTCTTGAACATTCAGAATTGGTATCAGTCAATAGATAGGATGCATTACAGATAAGAAATATTATCAGTTTGATAATTATCTAATTATCTATGGATATTAAAAAAAATCGTAGATAATAAAATTCGAGCACGTGTCGGGGAGTAGTGTGACCGGGGGGGAACAGGATCATCACTCAGCATAGTTAGTAAAATATAAAGTTGCATTCGTTTGAACTTTATTTAATTTGACAAAAATATTCATTCTTTGAATTTTCTCAAATCTCAAATTTCTTTCCATTTAAATGAATTGCACACTTAATATAATTAATAGGAACTCACTGAATATTTCTTATGTCAAAGAAGGAAACTGAATTCTTACCTTCAAATGGATGTAATGACCTAAACTGAGCCGTGAATTCAGGATGTACTTCCGGGGGATTTTCGCACACACCTCCGAGTTCTTGATGTTGTGCTCCACTTCAAAGCACTGTGAAGGAAAAAAAAATTAAATGAGGCTGTTATTTGTAAAAAAAAAAATCAAAAAAGAATAAATAGGGTGAACAGAATTAACATTAATTCTCTCAAATTGTCACAATAGAAATAATTCCTATATTATATATATATATATATATCCCAGTTTGATCTAGTTTTTAAAAATATTTTTCAACCATAATACTCTTATAGTGTGAAATATTTTTACTCGGAAATATTAAGAATGGTCGTACAGAGGGAATTTTTATACATTGATTTGAGTGAAAATAATCTTTTGAGAAAAGGATCTGGGAAAAGGCTGACATTCAATTATTTTAATTTGTATTTTATGAAAATAACCTAAAGCGCATACTTTTTTGAATGAAGTTGAATGCAGGAAGTTGAATGTACAAATGTTAATTAAATTGTTTTTCTTAAAAATTCGAACAGCTTCCTGCTTCTAAATGCTGTCTGGAAAAACTCGGAGGGTAGTTGAAATCTCCCAATGAATTCCAAAAATTGCGATATTCCATTTAAGACAAAATTGCAAATGAATGCAAGAAAATAATAAACTGAACAAGGGAATGGTGATTTAATAATTATTTAAATGTTTTGAATTTGTCAGATGTTTGAATCAACTTAAAATAAGAGAGGACAAATACCCCCCCCCCCTCATGGTTGATATAAGAATAAAATTTTTTAATCACTAAGTGTATTGAGCAGCTATCTGCAAAACCGACATGAGCAGAAAGAAAGTTATTCAACAAATTGAATTATACCCGGCATCTAGCAAAAATGAGTGTTCAAATGAACTGTACGGCACTCCAAGCAGTTTGGCAGTGTCTTGCAATGAAGTGGGCGAGATATGAAGAGACAGGTACCGAAGAATTTTATTTTGGCCAATTTTTGCAACTCCTTTTCGTCATCTTGTATCAAATCGAGATTTAACGTAATTACGTTAATTTGCAATGAAACAGAATTGCAATAATTTTCTTAAACATACTGAAGTAGGAAGATGTATACTCATCGATTTGTCGTCACTATATCTATTGATCCAAAAGTTCTTCTAAACTGAAAATAAATTAAAATTTTTAATTTCCCTTTTCCGATCTGACTTTCAATAAATATCGAGCTCATCACAGCCAACTTAATTGCCTCAGATCTCTGAACAGATACATCGGAGGAAAACATTAATAGTCTCCACAGGTTCGTTGAAAATGACTAAAAGTGTGCAAACGATCGTTGCAATGATCGACTCATCCAAATTATGAACTACAGAATTGCGTTTGAGAAAATGTTCAAGAGGTATATTAGCAAGAATATTTGAAAACTGAAGACTTCGAATGGACATCGGAGATTGCACATTATCAATTCTTATATATTATATATTGAATTAAAGGCGCATTTTAAATTTGGATCAAAATCTTATTTTCTGTATGTCCCTGTTCTCATGTGATTCAAGAGACAGAATTTGTAGCTGGGTTGTGTGTATTTAAGCCAAGGAAAGATGCTTTCGTGTCTTTTTCTTATTTATTTTTGCACACACACACACATAGACGATGATCACACATAATACAATTAAAGTAGAAAATGCTGCTAACAAAGAGCGAACGAATGATTTTTTTTTTTTTTTTTGCCGCTAACAAAAGAGCGAGCGGTGCCTGTTTGCACCAGTTTCACACCAACTCTCAGGGAGAATGTTTACAAAAACAAGCTAAGTGCGCCTCACCCACATTCCAAACATACGTAAGGTTTAGCGCATACTGCGCCATCTATGTTCAGTATTAATCGTTACTGTATAAATAAATATACAAAGAATAAAAAATACAAATAAATAAAAACAAAATATTATAAATAATAAAATCACAAACAGAATTGATTCCGAACTTTTGAAAAAGCAAATTCGTGAAAAACATTGATCAGACATTGTTTGGGGAAAGGTCTTAGTAAAAAACGAACATATTTATGAAAGGAAATCGCAAATCTGGGGATTATTTAGATTTTTGGAATTATTAGAAGTTATTATTGTCAGAAAAGAAACTTTATAAAAATATGCATCTGAGGCTGTTTAGTTAAATATGCATCTGACTGTCATCAATACTTTTCGGATTTTATAAGGGAGAGTAAGGAACAAGGGGAAAAAACAACATATATTTAAAATTGTGAAAAGTACCTCGCCATTTTATTTTCTTCTTTGTAAAGAAGAAAGTGGAGCAGGTTGCGGCAATTATTTCCCTAGAATATTCCAGGAAACAATGTCCTGCTCCTTGAGTCCATACTTCTCCTCGGCCTCTTCTGTCAAGGAAGGGTAGGTGCAGGAGGCGCAGGTGACGGGATCTATCCCCGCCGCAGAAGGAATGATCAGAATTGTTCCGCTGAAATATGCGGGGGGATAGGGACAGCTGGGAAGACTGACTGCGGACATTTTCAAAAACTATTGAAAAAGAAAGAATGAGAAATCGTTAATTGGGTTTATAAATCACATCATAGTATTAAATATAAACGTGGAAATGATACTTACTGGTCACTAATGGTTCAACAGAAGCAAATATATTCTAGACATTTTAATGAATATATTTAATGCATGAAATTGGGTAAATAGTAAATAATGCCGTTTGCATCTCGGACATTGCAACTTTTATATTGTTAAGAATTATTGTAACAAACAGTCAATGTATCGCGAGCAATATTCAGTATTAATAGAAAACTTACCATTTAGGTCTTGCTAATGAGTGAGACTTTAAATAGAGAATAAAAAATTTGTAAAGAAAATTTTCTAAGAAATGGATTTTATTATGCTTAACCCGAAAGTGTGAGGATTCTTTATATTTCTCTTCACAAAGTTAATACAAATTAGCAAATTCGCATGTTTTGCCGACTGAAATAACGATTTCTTTTTCCTCATTTTTAGTGAAATCTATGTACTTGCATTATTTTTACTTTCAATATTTTAGTAGTTTTCTAAGGAGTTATTTACACCAGTTCATTTAAATTCCCATTTTATTCGAGTCACTAATATTCCGCATTTCGAATCAAATTATAGTGTATATAACTAACAGAACTGGCACCATCTTGTATGATGAATGCTTTACTATATTCAGTGGTAAGCTGAAAATTGAAAATTCGGCTGGCGAGAAATCGCATGATTGATAGTTAACGTGTTAAGAGCGCCGATTGAAATATATTTTGTGTTCTCACTGAAGCTCATTGGCAAAAATCAAGACGGCAGAATAAAGCCAAACATATGAAAATAATGCTGAAGAAAGGCAGATTTTTTAAAACTTAGATTTATGGACTAATATTATTGTTTATAAGATTTTCATTAGACCGACCGAAATGACATATCTGGCATGAATGCAATACTTTCTTTTCTCGGGGCCAATTCTGAAAAATTCAGGTAGACAACGAGAATAATAGAGAAAATGTCCAATGCTCAGCTGACTAGTTCGATGTGCAGAAACACAACCTACAATGACAGCTTGGGGAAGCTCGACTGAAACCTTTTTCTGTTAAAGAATTACTCTGAGACGGCGAGATCTTGGACCAACATCGAGAAGCAACATCAGAATTTTTAAAAAACAGTTTAATTCGTTATAAAAATTGGCCCTAAAAGGCAAGAAAGAATTGAAGCCCTGAAATACCTTGAAAAGATGGCCAGTGGATTTTATGTCAGCAGAGCATCCATCATATACGGCCATTCATAGAATCTGCTATCGGCATCGCGCACTCATGTCAAGCCACACAAGTTGGAGGTATGGATCACTAACTAAGGGATTACTACGAAAAAAAACCCCCTTATTTCTGCCCTGGCACATAAAGGAATTGTCTCTGCTGTAGTGTCGAGGACATGTCCCGTTTGAGGGAAATTGCTCGACTGTAACCCACAGTTTCCGAATTTTCAGAACACAGCTAAAATGGTTTGAGCTTCAAGCAATGTTGCTGCTGTCAATAAGCAGGAAATACGAGGATGTTTACGATTCAAGTTGGCAAATTTGGATGTAAATTTTAGAAATTCCCTTCAGGGAAATGAATCGAATTTCCCTATCAAGCGACAGTTGTAAATTCATTTATATTTTTTACATCAATAAAGTGCAATATTTTTCGGTAATAAGAAACTCGTTAACGGTTGTAAAATGTCGAAGATTTTTTTGGAAGGGAAGAATCAGTTTTCAGCTTCATAATTATATTTTTAAGTAATAATCAATCCGTTACTATTGAATTAGGCATCTTGTTGCTTTCTCCAGTGAGAAGGGTTAAAATTTAGGGAATACGAATCTTATTCGACCAATAAGCGATAACACATTAAACGTCGAAAATAACGTAAAGTCTATCTTCGCATTTTTAATTTTGAAGAAAAGATGTTAAACTACAAGAATTATGCATTTCTTATAGTAGAGCAGAAGAGACGTTTTAAGATAAACGGATAGAAATATATTTACTCTTACCTTTCAAGGCATTCATTATATATACGTTTAAAAACTACACATCCTAAAGAAATATAAGTGAAGACCATCACTGTGCAGAGGCTAAATTAAATTATCCGTTGCAAGCGAAATTAAGTTTGTTTTTTGATAATGGCAACATTTATGCAAATAAAATTGTAAATATCAGTTTTTGTATGGAATTAAATGGAGTGAGATTAAGACTCTGGTTATTTTGCCTTATGACACAACATCATAAAAGTATTTTAGGTGGATAAACTACTGAATGAAATGACATTCAGATAGTCTTAACCACTTTTTCAAAGAAAGAAAAGTGCAGATATAAGAATCAAAAACAAACATTTTATCCGACGCGATTATGGCTTCTTCAGTATTCGGCTGTTTTGTTTTTTGAAATTCACAACTAATTTCATAGGCATAGAGATTCATTTAATCCTTTTGAATCAATTGAAAGCATTTTACTTACGACAATGAGGATTAATCAATTTGTCAAGACTCGGGAAAAGCTAATAAGCTAAATAAGAACTATTTCACAAAAATAAAGGACGAGCATACTAAAGAATGAATTAATTTCGATTATATTTTAGTATTTATTGAAATGCCACAATGACTATCAACCAATATATCCTAGTTCTACTTTTGTAAATGCTGCGAAAGATGGCATGTCATCGTTGGACACGAAAGCGGTTTAAATCGTGGAAAGGCACACGAGCAAACGATTTCGGCAGATGAAACAAAAATATCAAGTACATATAAAAATATTTTTTAAATTTATTACTATTAGAATACCAAATTGTGCAAATGTAAAAGTAGTTATTTATAAACTAGTCTAATTTGGCATTTTAGAAAGTGGTCCGATATGCCATGATATGGACAGGAATTCTAAGATTAATATTTTAAAATCCGATAAGCCTTTAATTAAGAATCTATAAAAATTTTGAAATTTTTTTCCGCTTATTAACCAAGAAGGTGCATGCCAGAATTTGTGGTTGTATATCCAACCGCCTTCCTTTCCTTTTTTTATTTTTTATTAATATTACGCATAGCATTAAAGTTAAACTATATACATTCCGATTGAAAAGGCTTCATATTTTAACATAAACAAAAGTAATCAGTTGATTCAAATCAAACATTCATTTCTTGAAACACACTAACAATCTGGAACGAAACAAACGATGTAAACATAGGCCTTTATTCTTTGTTAATTTCATTTTGAACTTTTGGTCTATTATCTTGTGCAAATATTCGAACTAATAATGACACAGCATAGAAAAAAAATTCATATAGAAAATAAACTTACCGAACAAAATCATTGAAAACGGTAGTATATGATAGTATATGAATCGATTGCGAAAAATGGTCAAATTACAAAAGAGAACAAATTCTGTTCGAAATTGTTCTAACAAGAGAATTAATATTTCACACATATCACGCTCTACAAGGAGCAAGGGAACGCAACTTTGTATTTAAGTGAAATCAGACGTCAATTTTTCATGCCCACGTGCAAGAAAAGATGAATTGCCACAAATGAAGTTTCAAATTTGAAAAGTTCACAGGAAAATATAATCATGCGGATGCGTTTCCTTCTTCGTGGTTCGAATAATATACAAAATGCACACTGTAGGTTGACTTTTTATTTTTAAGATAATTCTAGTTTCGCTTTGTGCATAATTGGGGGAAAAGCAGGATTCAAACCTTAAAGCTTCAAGTGATAAGTGGGCTTTATTTAACAAACAAATAAGAAATGTTCTTTAAACATCTAATGATTGTGTTGGATTTCTTCTTTGTCAACTCCGACGGATCGAAGTTCCATACAGAGGATAGTGGATTTTTTTTTTTTTCTGCTTGGAGTGGGTTTCGTATTGACTCATATTTTGGGCAAATTTACATATACTTCTTCTTTTTTTCTTTTTCTTTTAAGAAAGAACAATTGAATAACTTTTTATTAATGAAACAAGTAAGGGTTCGAAAATGAAATATAAAACATTCACTCTTCGGTTCAAATGACACAGATGAAATTTATCTGGAAGGAGAATTAAACAAGGGAAGTTCTCTTCCTTTATGGTTTTTATACGATACACAGATACACTACTAACGATACACAGATAAAAAGGACCCGTTTCGTTTAAAAGATATACTTTTTTTAGTATAAATATTCTAACAAAATAATATATGGAATAATTTATCGTATATAGATTGCTCCAGAGATGACAGTTATCTGTTAATGCTTTATAGGAGTAATCTGTAAAAATAAAATGAGCGAAGAATATTCAAAAAAGGAAATAGAAATCTAAAACTTAGAGTCAATTTAAATGAAAAAGAGGAAAGAAACTATTTTCCTGAATTTCTCCATCTGTAGCGCCATCTGTCAGCATCATCTTGCAATCGGGAAGGATGGTTCAATAATTTTTGCCTTTCGTTTTCAATAAATTTTAAGATGCAGGATCTTCATTTCATTTCTGGAACCTTCAATTATAATTGCTCATGTGACAAAGAGTATGGGGAAAATATTTGCCTTGGAAGTTACGTCTAAATAGCTTTTTTCAATACATTCATTCCTCACATTTTATCCAAAATTATTTTAAATGCTGTTGCCATTTGTCAACACAAAAATGTGTGCAAATCAGATGCATTTTCATTAATTTCAATTTCAGTTTATGTGTTTTATTGATAATTACATTCAGATATATGCGAAACGGAGTATGTATATATAATTTCACATTTTTGCATCCATGTCTGTATTGGGAAATATTTAATAAAAACTTGGTATCTTTCAGCGAATCTAATAAATTTTAGAAATATTATTGAGTTCTGTTTTTAGATATGTGCTTAATAAACTGCTATGTACATTTTAATTCGTGGATCTTTATTATACAAAAACGTTTAATAGAATGGGGTTTCCAGATTCGAAGAATAAAGAAATTGAAATTTTTTTCAGTCAAGATGAAAAGAGAGATATTAAGCAAAAGGAGTTAATCCAGAAGACAATTCCATCTCATCATCTCTTACAAATTCAATCTATATGGGCACGTACTGTATATGTTTTTTATAGAAATGCTGTTAATACATAAGTAATGAGTCTGTTCACTTGAAAGAAATAAGAGCAATTAAAAAAAGGAGATATGTATTATAAATTCTGTATTTTAATGCTCAAAAATTTATCGCCTCTGTATGGCAAATAAGTTAAAATTTTGTCAATCTTATAAGAGAGAGAGAATTTCTTCTTGTATGGTAACCCTATGAACCCTTGTACAGTACCAGTGTCCTGGTGTTCGGGTAGCGCGTCTTCCCCGTGATCTAGGCGTCCCTCGTTCGAGTCATGGTTCGCACATGGTTGTTCGTCTCTTGTGTTCTATCTATGAGGTAAGTGAAAGAGCCCCCCACCCCATGTAAAAAGGGGTTTTGCAAACGAATGTTGTGATGCATGAGTAGCTAAGACGTAATCTTGATCCTAGATGGCGCTATTGAAAACATTAGACACTAAAAACGCGGCTTAAAATTGCGTACTTTGTCAGTGGGCTTATCAGGTCACAAGTGCCATAAGAAGTAACAACTCTTGTATAGTAAAAAAAGTATCCGATAGTTTAATTATACCGGAAGCCATAAAAATAGTCATTAATTGGAAGTTTATGCTCTTTAGAGCTATTTAAATTGGATTCGCCAAAGGGGCTATTTAAATATTTTCGTTTGAATAAGCGTCTAATTTTCTCTTTGAAATTCTCAGTTAAATGTTTTAAAGTTTAGTTTTAAATGTTTTATTTCATAATAAAATATCCCTTGACCTAGGGAAAAAACCCAGGGGAATCGTTTAACATCAATAGTAAATATGCAAGTAAAAATATTTGGGGTCAGTTTTAATTTTTACAAGCTCAGCGAAAGTTTTCCTACTTAACAATTATCTTTATTCAAATTTCCATTTCATTAAATAATAATCTTTCTCTAAGAAATATTCATGTCTTTTTAAAAGATACTGTTCTAAATGACGAAACACTACAAAATAAGAATTCAAAATGTATCGTTTTTATTAGCCTGATTATTAGCAAATAATAAAATTGAATTCTCGAGAAAATACTGTTTTATTGGTTTTTTAAAATGATCAAAAATTCTAAAATTCGGTAAGCTGATGTTTCAATTATTTGTAACTCACTGACTATTTTATTTAAAATTTCAAAAATTTTATAAGTTTTATTTATTTAAAAATGGAAAATTTGGTTGTGCATTCGCAATTCTGTACTTCTATTCGAACACTTTGAGTTTGTCTTAATCTAACCATAAAAGTGATGATCCTAAATGTTTGAAAGAAATCGTATTGTGGGATTATTATTTTTTGAATCAACAGAACGTACCGATGCATTTTTATCTGATTGTTCAAATATACTTGCTCTAGTTTTATAAGAAACCATATGTTTCATGAATATTGAAATGGTTTTATAACTAATGTAAACATAGAATTAGCTGCTGTCCGATAAAATCTTACGATAGTTTTAAAGTAAATATTTTTTAATTGAATTCCTTAAGTTAAAGTTAGATACAAAAAAAAAGGAAGAAGAACGAAAAATAGTATTGAGAATTAAATGCTGAAGGATGGCATATACATTCTGCTAAATTCATTGTAAATTAATGCAACAAAATCAGTTTTTGAAACTGTCTTTCTTTGTTTATCATGCTATCTTTCTTGTTTACTTTACTGTAAACGCTAATTTTAAATATTTTTTATAGAAATTTTATCATCATTAATTCTCTTTATGTTATTATGAAGTGCAATCTTAAAATGCTTTACTTTATGATATTAGTTATAGTTTATGATTTTGGTTTCGTTTCTTTTCGTTATTTTAATATCCGAAAAGGAGAAAAAATAAATCATTGTTACCCATCATATTTAATGAAAGCTTTTATTAAAGCCGATTTCACCTTCATCATTCAAGTAAGTGCAAGAAAGTATTTGATGAGAAATGAGTTTTAAATCATTTACTGTTACGTTTCTGGGTTCGAATCGTTTGATAATTCTTATCTTAGGGTTTATGAATCTTTGAAAAAAAAATTTCTTTCGTTTATCCTCATTAATTCTAATATGGTTTAGGAATATTCTAAAAAAATTCTCTTTCCTTTCAATGACAACTATAACATAATATATTAAAACGCTTTTGAAAGAATCTAAAAGCAATGAAATACGTCAATTTTATTTACAAAATATTTGTGAGGAGATTCTATCTAGAATTAAAATTAACAAAATTACAATCGTTTATATAAAAAAAAAAATCCTAACCCATGTTTGTAAATACAAGACAATTATCATTCAAACATCCTCCTTCCAAAGTTACCATTTATTCGAAATATTAATTTATAATAGATTTGATTTTTAAAATAAACTAGTTTTTAACTAGGCGGCTTCAATCAGTATTCGCTTTCATGCGCCAACACAAGTCTAATGCAATCTTGGATATGTTTTTAACTGTGGACAAAACTACCCGTATTGAAATTGCAATCAATAATATATAATTAGTGAAACAGTTGTACTTAATGAATTACATAGCAAAAATATATATTTTATATTTAAGTAAATCTAATTCCCATTCGCACATTTTACATACAACACTGGTTTATGTGGAATTCATAGCATTTGACTAACTCTTCTTGGCAAGCCTATAATGCAAGATAGGGGTAACAACAGTTTCCTATTTTTTTTACTAGGTTGTTTTTAATTATTAGCGATACAAGAAATTATCTTAAAGTTGTAAAATATAATAATTTAAAATATATTAAGAATTTTTTGTTCCAAAATAAAATGATTAATTAAACAAAATGTCGCTCTTCTTGAAGTATTCAGTAAAATTTAAATCTCGGGAGGATATAAAATGCCCATTTTCGTAAAGTTTCAATCCGGTATAATAATGACACTATCATTTTCCACAAGAAATTTATTTTTTCCTTCCGGAATGGGAGGCCTCTATCCTAGACACACGGACGGAACGGAGCGTACGCAAGAGGACTTATCCCACAGGATCGGAGTTTTGCGTCGCTAAGCCTAACTTTGAAAAAGAAATCACAAAAAATAAAGTTTAAGCCCTAAAGTCGTCATTTTTCTACTTTTTAGATTATTAGTTCATTCATAATTTGAGCACATTCTTTCTGCATAAATAGATTTTTCTTACCATAATAAGCCGAAACCAACGCTTTCCGTAATAAAAAGAGAAGTACGCTAAATGTATAGAAAAGTGACGCAAAATAAACTAAACTGACTGTAAAACCTAAAAAGACTAGTTACGGTTATATAGCAACAACAAAAAAAAAAGAAGGAAAGAATTCGGAGAGAGACAAAAAACGAAAACGATTCTATCAAGTGGTACGTTACACAATCCAGCTCTACTTATTTACATCACTCTTAACCCCCCCCCCCCTCCCTCACAAAAGTTGATGAGTAACATCCCAAAGTCTGAACATGGAAAAACTGAAGGTTAGGATACTAAAACTATATATATTTCAAAAGTAATGGACACAAAGAGCATCTAGTGGAGTTTAAAAATTGTTCCAGTTTAGAATGCATATATCAGTTCGACGGGTGGGACCTCCGGCTGTGAGAGTCGTTCGCTGGTGATGCTTATATGATACGCCTATAGCGAAAGAGTTATAATTGATCAAAACAATCAATTATCGATCCATACAGATTTTCATCTGTCAAATTTCCACGATAGATTCTTAGATGACTGACTAAAAGCAATCGGCAAAAGTCGACATCTGATTCATTTGTCATATCACTGATTGACGAGCAAACTACAGGACGAATGACAACAGAAAAAGTCAGATGTCCGATATTCTTCGGATTTAATTATGATTTACCAGGTTGACACAATTGGACAAAATTCGCTTATTTTGACTCTGTTGTTGTTTCTTGTGGCACTTGTCATAGGCAAGCCCGCTTTAGCCGATTTTGTGCAATAGCTTCTTAGGGTAAATGCCCCTGAGCACCCGACGGAAGAAGTCTGACTTCTAGCTCATTTGAAAATGGCACTTACACAACCCCTTTTCACAGGGGGGGGGGGCTCTCTTTCACACACCTCACAGATAGAACACGAAGTAAAGTACAATCATGCCCGAACCAGGACTCCAACCCGGGGCGCCCAGATCACGGGGAAGACTGGCTACCCCTCGGCCAGAACGCCGACATTTTGATTCTTGTCATATAATAACGTCAAGGTAGAATTTTAATTATTAAAAATTAGAATTTTAATTCATATAATAGAATACATTAATATAAAAACTTCAATATAAATTTTAATTCATATAATAACTTCAGGGTATAATTTTAATTCATATAATAACTTGAAGGCAGAATTTTAATTCATATAATAAATTCAAGACAGAATTTTAATTCATATAATAAATTCAAGATAGAATTTTATTCAGAATCCTTAATATGTGTTTCCTTACACCTCTTTTCCGAAACAGTACAATAACTAATCTGGATGTCTGCAGAAAAATGTTCAGTTACACCAACTGCAATGATCAAAGAATTGGGGAGGGCCGGGATAGCCTGATTGGTAGGGCGTTGGATTCTCGTCCCTTGGGTTGCGAGTTTGAACCACCTCCGGCCGAAAGACTCTTCGTGTGTGTGTGTGTGTGCGTGTGGTGGCTGACGCTCGTATAAATCTGTCGTGGTCACAAAGTCCTACAAGTCGCGATTGATGCTACTGTATTGGATCAGGGGTTATCGTTCTCTGATTCAGGTCTAAAATGCGATCTGCGGATGAGTCTGCATGATCGAAAAATGCATGATCGAAATTAGACCTGTAAAAAGGATTGTGACTTGTACATAGCTAAGTCGGACAAACCCTTGGCTTAAAGTCACTGACTTCAAAAGTCAGTAGGCCTGTCTATGCCAAGTGCCACTAGAAACAACAACATGAATTGGCAAGAGATCATATGTCTGTCCGATTTTGGATAGATATTTGGGCAGTTTCATACAACGGCCAATCCCAGCTGGAAAAATCACAGCATAATATAATAAACAATTCCTAAAGGAATATATATATATATATATATATTCTTTGAAAACTAAGCAAACTGGTTTCGAAAATAATGTTTTCTTTTTTACATCAGTAGCCGAGTTTATTGATTTAAATTATGTTTACTTTTTTTGTGCATTAATTAAAAGTGAGTATTTTTCTTCTTTAAGTAAACATTTTATTTCTTTTCTTTACCTAAAAACATCTTTTAATTTTACATTACATGTTCAAATACTTTTATCATTATCTCATACAGATAAAAAAAAACTTTTTATAATAAAAGCAGATTATAAAAGTGACCCAAGTTTTTTTTCCCTTAAATATTCTGAATAATATTTATTTTTGCTTAAAAAATGAAAAAGTTATTAATTAAAACTGTTAAATTATTTTGAAATAATTTAGAAAGAAAAAAAAAAGCTAGCTCAGAGTCGAACCCAGTTTTCCCGGATGCTACGCCAGTGCCCTAATCACTATACTACTCGAGCGCTCGTTCGGGTAACCCATTATTAATATATAAACTAATTTGAAAGTTTTAAGGTTGACTATTGAATCTTAATATTTTCATTAATAAACATTCTAAATGTATACTGTCATTATACAAAATCTCATTCCGAACTCAATTGAAACCTCGGGCCTTCTCCTTGTTAATATAAGTTTTAAATATTTCGCTTCTGGTTTATAGTGTTGGCGATAACTTTGCTTCTAACTACCGCAGAAACAAAATTAAATCATTTTTGGAATCTTAAATGTGTTGATTTAATACAAAATAATAAGGAAATTCCAAATTTTTACGAAAACGGTGATTTTAGGGTATGTGCATATCGCAAGTTATTAATAAAGTAAACATTCAGACAAAATTTTTATCTGTAAAGATAGCATTTCTTTCTTTAATAGTTTATCTTTAGAATATCCATTAGTTTCTTATTAGATCTTAATTAAAATTTATAAAATCATGCAATTACTGCTAGCACATTTATGAAATTTTACTATATAACATTTTCAATAAAACGTTTTAGTTTCAAGATTTCATTCACAATGATGATTTAATCTTTTACGGTATAATACTATTCGAATATTTATGGTAAAAAAAAACATATTGAAAATAATAAGGAACTTTATTTGCACTAAAATAAATACACAATTATTAATCGGTCAATAGTGTTTTTTTAACATTACCACTACCAATTACCAATAGTGTTTTTATGTAAACACTTGTATTGGCGTGAAAAAATCACGCCAAACACTTGCAACACATTCGAGATTAAAATAAAGCAAGTAACAAAATATAATGCTATTACATCAGTTTAAATAAAGCTTAATAACAAATTAAATTATTTAAGGAAATTACATTGCAACTCCCTACAAGAGAAAGGAGCGAAGAAGATCTAACAGTTTAAATCTATCTGGGCCATATACAGAAAGTCATACCAAAATGCCTTTCTATTAGCGAATAACAGAATACAAAACAGCTGCAATATTCTATAACTTAAAACCTTTAAAAAAAACTGCAAGACCCAGGTAGCTATAGTATAGGTCAATAAATTTACAGTCCTT
>JAPMOR010091019.1:0-15944 GCA_026543865.1 Argiope aurantia | reverse complement strand
AACTATTGTCACTTAAAATAGTTATGTTTATTATGATAATGTTTAGTTTAGTTATATTAACGTCCCGTTTAAAAGCAACACTAAGGCTATTTTGTGTCGGATCTCGTAATTTTGAACTGCGGTCAAATGACGAGGACGACACCTGAGCTGACATCACACTCTCCAATCTTCCAGCGACCACACCAGCAACAGGACGTTTGACCCCGACAAATTTAACGAGTATTAGATCCGCTTACACAACGGTTCTTCGGTGGAAGAGGGTCTCGAACCTGAAACTCTCCGGTTCCGAAGCCGTGAACTTACAATTTAATATATTTCGTTTAATAAGATATTATTAATAAGTTCGGATACTATTTGGAAATAGTGTAATCTGTTAATTGTGTAATAAAAAAATAATTTAAATTCATTACAAGTCAAATCATCGATATGAAGCTATTAGATTTGGCACTTAATTCCTTTTCTTTATGCAGTTTATGCTCACTATAAAAAGGATTATTCAAAATTGAAATTAAAAATTAATCAAAATGTTAACGTTTTTTCTCAATAATATTGGAATTATATAACTGTATTAACTCATTTTTAACACCATGTCAAAATCCAAAAAATTAGCATATAAATTTTATTTTAGTAAAAAAAATTTAGATTTTTTTTTTAAACTTTTATAAACATTTTACATAATTTTATCATTTTTTCTAGATTTATATATAAGCACGTTTCGATTATATTAATCACAATTTTTGTCTGCATGTTATCGTTAATATATAATTAAGAGTATATTTGAAAAATGAAATAAATACAGACGTATCAAGCGAAAAACGATATTTTAGACTAGACAATATCTAAAATATCAAAAACTATTTTAGTCTAGACGAAATCTGAAGTATCAAACGATCTTTTAGATTAGACGATATCTAAAATATCAAACGATATTTACTAGACGATATCTAAAATATGAAACGATATTTTAGACTAGAATCTTCTTTGAATTTATTATTAATCGCTAAATAAGCAATTGAAAATTTAATATATGAACCGTAATTCATCATTTCCAGACTCATTCTAATTCTAAATAAAGTTTTAAAATTTATAGTCTAAGAACCAGATTTGAGTCTTAAATCCCCACAAAGATTCCTGTCCAAAAATAAGAATTGGTCTATTCTTTAAGATTATACAGTTTGCCAAAATTAAAATATAATCGGGAAAAATCAATATTTTTCGCACACTTACCAAACTTCTAAGGAATTAATCGGCAACCAGACAGCAGTAAAAAAAAAAAAAAAAAAAATATTATAGAAGAAAATTTATTTCATTTAACATTTACCTCCTTTTTTTCTGTTCTTTTAATCTTTTACATATCATGAAACTGAAAAATAACTAAATTACTCATGCAATTTTAATGATTGGCATCTCCTGATAGGGTCGGAAGCATCAACACATAAGGCGAGATTATGGACGACATTACGCGCGATAGCACAAAGGAACGCATTATCCCGAGAATGATGGATAAACGGACCACTATGGGAAAACTTCTTGTAATGGCCCGAATTAAGATCAACGGACGCATAAATCTTATCTTATCGCCCATGTATGCTTCAGGAGGTGGCAACTTTATGTAGAAGCAGAGTAAATACAAACAACCCTTTCAATTACAGACGCGAAAATGGATGACATGCAGCAAGCAGTTTTCTTTTTCTTTCTGTGTAATAATTTAAAACCTGATTTCACACAGAATCGCAAAATAGATTTGAAAGATAGCGAAATATCTGATAGAAAGAACTTCTGGTAAATCTGTCGCAACAAGAATGCCTCGAGTCTGGAAACTACGGAATTACGCGGTTTATTTCTTATTTCAGAATATGAAATAAAATTTCTTATTCTTAAAAAAAAAAGCATGGAACGACGTCAGAAACTGATCTAGTAATTAAATTTTTTTGAAATTTACTTTTTTTTATTCATTAATTTTGCTTTAAATTAATTTTATTTAAAGCAATTTAATAATTTTTCATTTACATTTAGTACACATCTTATCCGCTTTCTGAGTTAATTTATCATCTGATTTATATATATTTAAGAAATCAATATACATTTAAGGAATTAAGTTAAATTATTCAATTTATTTAATTTCGTTAATGATTTAATTTTGACAAAGTTTTTATGTGTATTGAATGCTGCATGCATTACAAAAATTTGATAATTAATAAATAAACATATTAAATGAAAATTGATTTTCACTTAATTTTGAAAATTAGAGTAAATCTGACAAATAAAAATGCCAGATGCGCACTCAACAGCACGGAATCATCCCAAATCACTAAAAGATCTTTGTCCTTAAAATCAGTATTAATTCTTTCAAGCCTGGTGGTTTATTTCCAGAATCACTTGTATCAAAGTAATTAATGCATGTTAATTAAGTTTTTAAACCACTTAATATTGTATATTTCTTTAATTCATTTCTTCATTAAGTGGTTTAAAAATTGAGCCGCCATACTTTAAATACTTGGATATAAAAAATTCAGGGTATAAACCACCATGCTTAAAAGTGGTGGTTATTATTTGGTTGAGTGGCACAAAAATCATTTTCAAGCCAAACTGCGACTCAAGCTTGAAAGAGTAAAAAATTGCCTTCATTATTACTTTCTCTTCCTCCAAACATCTGCTTTCATAGTTTTGTCTGCAAATAATTCCCTGGCACTTTCATTGAAAGTTCCTTTCGGGAAGCTTCGGATTATTATTATAAACAATCGAAAATATTATAATGAAAATATTTAATAAATTATATTTTTACAATTGAATTCTCTACTTTGATTCTCTCTCTATATATATATCTATATTTGTTCCTATTTGAAATAAATGGGTGTACTTGTTAATATCTTAATCCAATTGACTAAATTGGATTAAGATCAATTATAAGTTAAGTTAAAGATCACTTAGTTAAAGATCACTTAGCAATGAAAATAAAGTTGCTATCAAAATAAGTAATAAATAGAATAAAATATGACTAAAATATAGGGTGGAAACAGTTATTCCAGTTTTTGTTTGTATTATAATTATTAGAAACAAATGCACCGAAAATTATTAATTTGTAAGAAAAATTATTTGTATAATTAATATAGAAAATTGTAACAAATCAGGTGCAGGGAGAAAGGGTGCCAAAGGTGCCAAACTGAATAAGGAATCCAAAATAAGGACTTTTCTTAAATATTTATAATATTTTTATCAATTACAGTTTTTTTCATAGTTTTTATGTTTTAATACTTAGAATTAATTCTCTTTTTGAGCTTTATGACTCGTCAAATATAGCGTGGAAAAATAATATTCAATAGTTTATACAAAATAATTTTGCTAAAAAACATTTAATTACATTTTTTTTCAATGCAATTAACCCTTAATTTATTCCGATAATAATTACGCACTCGCGCGTATTTACATTAGTTAAGATATTAAGATAAGAAAGTTAACGAAAATCCACGAAAGTTAAATCAAAGTGTCTTAAATCGAAAAAGATTAATTAAACTATTTATAACGATTTAAAATAATCAATATTATATTTTAAAATGTAAGTATTAAAAAGTCGATAAAATAAAATTATTTGTACATAATGTTTCAAAAGATCTTTAAAATAATAACAGCCAGGATGATTAAGTTATATGATATGAAAAATTCTTCACTTTAAATGAAGAACTCTGCGCTTTTCAACGAATAATTCTTCCTAATGAAGCATTATAAATAATTATTACCTAATTGTTAAATTAACACTAATGCCCAAAGTAAAATTCTTTGGGCATTGGAGTTGATCAGAATTCAATAAAAGAAACAAGTTTTTAAATACGTAGCAATTACATAAGAGCTATCGTATTTAACAGTATGTATAAGACAAAGTTTAAAATAATAGGTACTGTCACGAAAACAGGCATGATATACATTATCACATTAAAAGATTATATATTCCGCAGCTTATACTAGCGTTAATCCAGATAATGCTGTCAACTGTATGTCATTTCTTGATACAGCAGATAACACATGATTGGCATCTTGATAAGTGAAGGCTGAATAAGCCGATTTTCAGGAGGGACCCGCATTTTGAGAGGGCCTCACTCAACAGGCATAAAACTGAGATTTGAAAGATAAATAAAAAAAGACTGAATTATATTTTTCGCAATGGTTACACATGTAGTGAGGAGAAAAAAATACATCAATTATTAATTTATTTTTGAGAATACTAAAAAGAGTCCCAATGGTTTCATATTTGAATCAACAAAATAATAATTTTTAATTAAGAAAATAACGCCCAATATGCTTAATAAATCCTTAAAAAAAATATTTCTTAAGCGTATTGGGCTTCCTTAAAAAAAAAAAATGATTATCTTGGGTTCATATTTCTACTATTTTCCACTGGAAAAACAGTTTAGAAAAGTTCATTAATTCTTATTTAAATGGAAATACTGAATGTGTAGCATTTCCTATTAAAATAAAAACATTAAAAATTTTGGATCTTTTTGCATATGCTTACTTAGAAATTGATACAAATAAGGCTTTATATTCTAAAATATTTTTTTTTCTTGATTTGATTTTAAAACTATGAATACAATAAAGTATAATTACCTTTCCGTGCGCTTTTAATTCAAATTTTAATTTGGCCCTCTGAATTTCAGAATAACACGATACAAAAGCAATACCTGAATTCCAATTGGTTTTTGTTTTGTTTTCACGAAGAAAAAATTATAAAAACATATCAATATGTTTTTGTTTTTAATATTTTTTTTATTTAAATTGATTTGCTCCATGCCTGTAAAGTTCTAAAATGGATTTTTCACTCCCTGATGGGTTGGAAATTTAAATATTGGTACATTTGTGGTTTATCGATGGCAATTAATGCTTTCAGAACCTATATATAAATCAGTTAATCAACTAAGCTAAATTCTAATTAATAATTAATAAAGAGTTTGAATAACAATTTATCTGATTATTACAGTTGAATTAAGTGATTAATAAAAATGTGTTTTTAGATAAATGTTTTCGTTAAATATTCCCACTTCTATGGTTTTATGCCGCAAAGACTAGTTTGTTCGTTGGAAATATTGTTTATATTTGATTTCAGATAAATAGTTCAGATATAATGTTATGTCCATGATTCCGCCAGATTGTCTGACATAAAGGCTATATTATTTCAATTGTTTTATTAATGTTTTAATTATCGTGTACATAAATCTTTCTAATGAAGAAAGTCAATAATATCATAGCGCTGTTAAAAACAAATAGATTCGACCGCTTTCTAAATTTCGTGATATAACGATCATGATAACGTAACACTTTTTTTTTATTTATCCAGTAAACAACATAGATATTAAACAAAATTCTTTACAACTTTCAATAATGGAAAAAATATCCCGCGATCAGAGAGCTGATAGGACAGTCAAAGGTGTTTGAACTTCTAGGCAAAAAAATTTAATCGACTGTTGAAAATTAGAAAAAATATATTTTCAAAAAATTGCTCAGAATTTAAGAAAAATTCGCACGATTATTAAAATGGTATCGATAATTTTTTTTTTTTTTTTTAATATTTGAAAGTGTAAAATTTATTTTTTCTGCAATATTTTCAAAAGTCACTGTGGTAAAACACCAAAATTTTGCTTACATTTATGTTAAATAAAATTCTAATTAAAATTTTAAAAAATCGCTCCGAGTGCATATTTCCATACTCCAAAGTATTTCTGTGCCAAGTTCGGTAGTTCTAAAGCAAACGGCTTGACCTGGGGAGCGCCAACACACACACACACAAACTTTCATCTTTATTATTAGTAGAGATACTAATAATAAAGATACAAAAAACGAAATAAAGCGGCGAACAAAAATAATATTCCTACGTCATCTCTTCACTATTTTCCTTTAACCAGCTTTTACGCCCTCTTAAAAACATTTCATTAAACAATACAAACTTTTTATACATCCCGCCTTAAATTATGCACAAAGAAAACTTCCACCCTTCCTCACGACCAGCTTTGACTACCTCACTCATCAAACCGAAGACTGGCGAGATTTTTCGCGCAGCAACAAAACGTAAGTCAGAGAATACTCGTTAATCAGATGCACCTCACCTTTTTTTCCATACAGCGAAACTTGACCAGGTCTGGCTTGGTTTTTCATTAGCATTCCTGCGCCGCCTGGGTCACTCCGTGACGGACGCAGGAATAAATTGAGGCGGGCAGAAGAATGGGGGTGAGAGGTCAGCGAGCAACACCCTCATGAGTCGCCTGTATTCGATTTTCCAGATAGCTGGATAGAAGAAAGAACCTCGATCGTCAGATTAAACAGTCGCCTCTTGTTACTGAAGAAACCATGGATACCAAGCGTTTTCAGTAGAAGATGGAGAATTTTTTTAATCATTTCGTCAAGACAGTTGTCTTTAACTATATTCGTTAATTTCCTAGAATAATAACTCTAGCTTGACTTTTTATAAACAGAACCTGTTGAGATCCAATGACTGCAGCATTTAACAGAGTTTCGCCAGAGAAGTAAGAGGTTCGCATCGAGACTCGCAGCTACATCTCGCGTGTTTGGATTACATGGTTAAATGTATATTTTGGCCTTCCATCGGTAATACTTTATCAGAGTTTCGGCAGGGAAGTAAGACACGTAGCTATTTCACGTGTTTGGTCTAGTCTGATGGGGTTTATTGCCGCAAGAACCATTTTTGATTAAACTGCGCCAAACATATGGTAAGCGTTCATCTTATTTTAAAACTTTGTTTCTAAATTGAGTCATTTTCCAGGAACTGTCGGCTATTCAGCTTATGTATTAGCAATTCCAAATTAATTAAATCACTGGGATAGCAAACTACTTACTAATTCTTTGCTAATTTTTATGCATATCATTATGTTTCAATCAGTCCGACTTCATTTTTGTTTTTATATAAGACCTTTTTTATTAGAGCATCTAAAAGAAAAAGAATCGTTGCTTCAATAGACGAGCTTACAGGTCAAGCAAATTACGACAAAGATGTTAAAATATCTCCAAAGGCTATTAAGGTAGCGATGAAATACTTAAATACAAATAAAGTGTGGATGCTGCATTGCATGAGATAGTATGATTTAGCAGCTACAAAATAACGACTAGAAGGAAAACAATTTCAAAATTTTTTTCCTTCTTAAAAGTTTCAAATGTTTTGCCTTTAAGCTATCATCAAACAAATCTATTCTTTTTTATTAATTCATATGAGAAAAGATGACCATTTTGCTTTATATATCATGAGAAACATTAAATTCCCTCTTTTTCTTTGCGTATAATCCGTCATCAATAATCCCTATTTATCCATTACAATTGGAACTTTATTTAATTTCAAAATCGATTGAATTATTTTTCTTCGAATGCTATTATACAAGATGACTGAATACAAGAACACTGTTTAGAAAACTTCTGTAAAAATTGTCCGAAATAAATTGCAATCTCTCAATTACTTTAAAAATGATCTTGACTTCATTAGATAAATTTTGAATAACTTCAAATTTATAAAACGGTTTTTTTTTTCTTTTTATAAAATTCAACAGAAGTATTTATGTAAATTATACACTTATTGCAAAAAGCAACTCCTTTTTAAAGCCCCCCCCTTATTTATAAGATGCAACGAATCGTCTTAGGATTTTAATTGCAGTTTTTTTCCCACCACTGTATATTTGGTACAGCATGGCTATATTTGTATTATTATATCAAACCATTAATAATATAACCAAAGGGTAATATTCACCCGACTTTCTTCCAGAGTTTTACAATAAAGTGCATTTTCGATTTTGCATTAGTATAGTGAAGGGAATCAAATCAGGTTTTGAAACTCTATCTCAGACCGATTGGATCCAAAATTCGATACCGATTATCAATTTTGATGACTAAATACATATAGAAAATCATCCTTCTAATTAGAACCAGTTGAGCTTCGTCTTCGGACGAGAGCATTTGCTGAAAGGCAGAAAAGTACGAAACGGGGGGCAAGTCTCCAAGAAAGAGCTGAATTGCAATTAAAAAAATGCGTTATTTCTTCTAACTTATCAAAGTGAACTCTTCTAAAATCTCATGATAGTTCTCAACCGCCATCTTTTGAGAGCTGGAGAATACCGCCTACATCGCTGCATTTATTGGTGCAAAAGCCGTGTCCGCTGGAATAGATAAGCTGACATACAACTAAACCGTTGACATATTTACACCAAAATTTGCAATACAGCAAATTGCAATCTTGGAAAAAACCAAAAACTAAATATCACAGATTTAAACTCATTAAATTTCTGAATTATATGCTCATGCAAGAATTAAAACTAAATTCCTCTTCATAATTTATTTCGAAAAATGCTTAATAGAAATCTGCAAGTTTGATGCAAATAGCAGATATCAAATAATATCCTTTTAACCTCGTTGTGTTTTTGAATTTTTATGTTCACGAAATCAAAGGACAGCTGCATTCATGTTATAAGTATCGTATATTCATCAGGAAATACCCAACAACTGATTAAGGTTGACAACTGTTGGTTAGTACACGCATATCACCGATTATGTTCTGATCTCTAATAAAATTTTTGATCAGAACTTCACTCATGTCCCACAGCTCTTCGACGAGGGAACAAGCATGCAAATGTCTGACTGTCTTTAATTTGCACAGCCGCTAATCACTTTTCTGGCATTTTGTCGCTAATGGCTTGTCCAACACAAACTGGATGCGCGCACCAGTCGAAAATGCGGAGATAAATAAAAAAAAAATCAGGAGAGTTTTTTTTATTCTCCCGACGATTATAATATTTTTATATATAAGAAAATGAAATATATGTAACTTTCTTTAACTTGCTGTTCAATCCTACAACTGAATTTTTTTAAATATCTTTTTTCTTAATTAATGATACATTGATTAGCAACCGCGGCTTTAGACAAATTAAGCGAAGAATAAAGCAAAGGAAAACTGTCATTAAAACAAAATCTATATATTTTAACAATAAAACAGCCATTTTCTATCTGAATTGACAACTGAAATATCTATTTTTTTCCCTTAATTAATGGCACACTGCTTAACAAACGCGGCTTTAGACAAATTAAGCCAAGAATAAAGCAAAGGAAAACTTTGTCATTAAAACAAAATCTATAGATTTCTATCTCACTGACAACTCGCATATATGCACAGCAGGCATCACCAAATATATGTTTTCCGAGTAGTGTTCTTTCTAAATCAAAGTTCCTTCAAAGTCATTTGTTTATTCTTCATTTTTTAACGTCCGATATACAGTTTTATTGCAAACAATTTACGAGATGTAGATAAGAATGTCGATAAATAACTTCCAAAACTGCTGTCTTCGTAAGAGTACTCAAGTGGATCGTAAAAGGCAGAGGCCAAAAGAAGAAAACTCGTTAAGTAAAAGTGTTTCCTTTATCTTATCATAAGATAAACTTTTAAAGAGGCATAAATCACGCATATATGGCACTAGTTTCCTACAAAAAGAGAAGTATATCTGTGGTTAGTTGCACTCTAAGGGAAATAAGAAATTAATGGATGTCCCTTAACAACAAAAGGGTTGCCAACACTTTTATTTATGAACTAATTAATTAAATGCGATTAATAAAGGATAACAATAGATAAGAAGATTTCAGAAATTTCCTTGCAGCCATATTGACGCCTCTAGGCATTAAGTTATTCCATGAAAGAATTGTTCGAAAAATTTATGATATTGAAATATTTTTGAAAAAAAAATGCATGGAAGAAAATATTTATATATAATATATATATAAAAAACAGTGGTGGGGATGGATACCTTCAGAATGTGAATTTCCACTAAATTCATTACGTCGGTCAATAAAAAGTATTCCATTATTTTTTTAATTATAATGTTGGCTTAGCATTATCAAAAATTATTTTTGCAATAACAAAAAAGGTCAAATTCAATTCAATTGCAGATCGCATATCGTTAACAGAGGATAATGCAATTGCAAAAATGCAATTAATAAAGGATCAAAGAAGATAATGGTTCAAAATTTTCTTGGTGCCTTAATGGTGCTTTTTAGGTAACAAATAATGTCGTCAAAAAAAAAGTCCGAAATAATTGCATATTGTATTAAATTATTTTTAAAAGAATGCACGGAAGAAAATAATTCTTATAACAAAAAAAATTAAAAGTAATTAAATACTTTCAGAACTGTTAATTTTTAATTAAATCTATTATATACAGCTCAGTTAAAAAGTATTCCAAAAATTAATTTTATTTCACATTATTTATATTATCTTTAGAAAAAAGATGGAACATGATATATGAAATCGTTTTGAAAATAATATACGAATTTATAAATTACAGATAAAATAAAACAATTACAAAAAAAACACAGATTACAATACTTCAAATTATACATATTCATTAAAAATACGACTGTTGCAAAAAAAAAAATTAATATAATTTTATTTCCATACGTTCCAATATTTTAGTTGATTTGCATTTGATAGCTCTTCAATTCTAAAGTAAAATGAGCGAAACAAATGTTTAAAAATAAATGACAATGCATTATTCAGAAAAATTCTTAAATATAAATCAGAGAAAACAATACAGAAAGTCAATTTGGCGATTCAGAGAAATTAACTTTTATTAATCGTCTATTAATGCATATTATACATCCATTAGGAACTTCTGATTTTTTTTTTTCAATCGTAGTTCTTTTTTGTCCAAAAAAAACAAGCATAGCCCTAAAATTTGAAAACCAATAAGAAAGTTCAATTTCATTACTGATTTATTATTACTCTCATTTTTACAATGTTAGTTAGACTGTTTAATGATTGTTAAAGGTGTTCCAATTATATATTTTGTGTTACTCTAAAAGACATTGAATTCTATAAGGCATACAACTCATACTATTGTCGAAGCTTTACACCGTTTCGAGCACTGCGCAATGATTTTCTGGGTTTTTTATATATATCTTCATACATCCAATTATATCGCAGAAAAAAAGCAGTACTTAAAAATGGATGCATTTTTAAAAAAAGTTTCACCGTTGCTTGTTTCTGAATGAAGTTAAGACCTCATTGTAAGTGAAGCAGGATTTCAAAAATAATATTAAAAGTATGCCTTTTACTAAAACCTACATAATATAGAAAAATAAATCGAATGTTCATATCATCAAAAATTACAAAAACGGTGAAATAGTAGTAGCAACAATGAAAACGACAATCAACGATGAAAACGATTTGAGTTTCACTTCAACAATGCAATATATTGTTTTGTATATTTAGTACATCTAAAGTATTTTTTAAATAAAGCTAGAAATAGAAAAATTTAACATTAAAAAAGAATTTACATCATAGAAAATATAATTTTTTTTAGTTCTTAAATGATGTAAAATTTATTTTTGTGAGGAAAAAAAATTCACCTTCCAAATTATTGGATAATAGAGCACACACATCCATAATATTAATAATGATGAATTGAGACAAATATTTAAAAAACATTCATTAAATTTTAAGAAAATATTTTATCCCCGAATGGTTTTTTTAACTGATATTTAACCCCGAATGGTTGATTTTTGGACATAAATAATAAAATAAGTGATCCAATAAAGTGAATTCAATAGTTTTAGTATTTATTATTTTGCACGTTTATATATATTAACTTTTAATTTATAAAATTTTTTTTTAATTTTCTTCATAAGGTTTTTTTTTTTTTTTTTTTTTTTTTGAGTGGAACGATGAAACTTTTTGAAATAAAAACCCTCACTCTATATATTTAGAATCAAGGGAGGAGGGGTTATAAATGTATAAAAATGCTTGTGAATATAACTTGCAAGAATTTTTTCGTTTGTTATAATGCTATTTTAACTTTTCTGGACAATTTAGCACGTATAATTAACCACCATTTCGCTAACAAACTCAAATTTAAAAAAAAAGGGGGGGTGTAAAAGATCAAAGAATTAGTATCACCGCAAGAAAAATAGCTCTAAAATAAACAGAAAAATCCTAAGATAACTTCAGCTCCCGGCCTTAATTAAGTCATCCACCTGGGAAGATACAACTGTTAACGAACCATTTAATCTGTACAGAAGACGAAGTACATGCTTAGGCCCTTTACGATGAATGAATTGAAGAAAAAATACTACATGACATCCATTCCAAAATTAGCAATTCCGTTTCCTAAAAGAAAGGCACCCATTCATAAATTTATTACACCCTTCGCTAGGCATTCTCTCGCCAGAATGACATCTTTGTAATGGGGGCGACTAAAAATAGCAGGTAGGGACACGAGGGGAGGTTGCGAGGTCTATAAATTTAGAAAAGAATGTATATCAATAGCACGTGTAAGATCTCTTTCTTCGTAATGTATGTACAGCTGGAAGGGGTGAGGAGATACAGGTTTAAGTCCCGAGATCGCCCAGCAGCAGTAGAGTGAATTACGGTAGTTTTACTGCAGTGACTGACAAGTCAATAATCGCAGAAACACTGTTACTGTCAGTTTTTGACTTCTTTTAAAGTATAGTTAAAGATAAAAGAGTAGCACATAATCATTGAAGCTGACAAGTCAATAATCATGGGAATCATATTATTACAGTCTGTTTCTAACTTTTTAAGAATTGTTAACAATAATGGACAAAATATCCATCAACTTAGAAAAGTGGTAAAATAAACGAGTGAAAGTACTGAAGAGTAACTGTCATTTGCAATTTACTAAATTAAATATATATGCCAAACTATAATAGTTTTAACACATGAGGATTTTAAGGCCAGGGGAAAACTTTTGAGCTTGTCTTGTAGTTTTATAATAGTAACATAATTCAATTCCTTCAAATTTATAGCATTTGCTTAGTTTAAAACACTAAATATCTTAAATTATGAGAGGAATATTATGATAAATTAGAAGTAATATAAAACTTTTTTCCGGAAAATATAAGCGCCTTAGCCTTTTAAACTTTAATAAATAAGGAAATATTTCTTTTATACATTTGATTTTATATATTTGCATCAATGTATAGATATTATAGTTAAAATTACACATAACTAATGTTTTGTGCTTATGTTTTCAACCGAATTCAGCAAAAAAGAAAAAAAACATAAATTAGAAACATTTTAATGAAGTATCACATTCTTTATTTAGATATTGAAATGAACTCGACAAAAATTTCAGTCAAATGAATTCCACTGATAATTTCATAATGTCTAAAATTCTTGAATTATGAAAAAATATGGGAAATGTTACACCGATATATTTATAATAAAATAATTACCAACCAATACATATAATAAAATTTTAATCAGAAAAATAAAATTCTAGAACTAAAAACTTAAACGAAATAAAAACATTTGATTGAAAGAAATTCAAATTCTACTCAATTAACCAATTCCTGTTTCTTTAGACAATTTTATTACAAAAAAAGTGAAGAATATGCTAATCCTCTAATCTCTTGGCAGCAAAGTGCAAATTGACACATCGATTACTTTTCTCGATAGCAGATACAAGATTCTTAAAAATAATAATAATAATAATCCTTTTGCGCGAATCCATTTGGCAAAGATTTGCTCCAACGGAGTAACTTCCTCAGATGTTTTTCAGTCAAGCATGGCGAAGTCTCGGAGCATGAATGGCCGCCTTTGTTTTCCACGAGTGCATGTTTCAAGTCGGTTAGTGTGATATACGGGCCCCGTGCAAACAATAGACGGAAGTGGCCCAGTCTAATAGGGATGAAAGAAGAAGCAGTAAAGAGCAGAACAGGGATAAGATTCAGTGGACGATAGTTTGATCCAATAAATTTTAATCTAATTGAACAAATTGGGCTAATAATGAATTGTATTTATATTCCACGAATAGCTGAACCAGACGCCGAAAGCGATCCTTCTTTAAGTCTTTCTGCTGTGCACTTTCACTTAAATTTTTATTACTATTATTATTATTATTATTATTACGTTAATTTAGTAATTTGAATATTTCCTCAAGGTATTAAATGTGAACTATTTTTTTAACGCATTCTGTATTGGTTTAGCAAGATTCAATTGTATCAAAAAAGACCTCATAACAACGATTTATTCGGAAAGACAGAAAAATCATGTAAATTATAGTCGTATACCGCACATATGGTACTTGGTATTATGACCGATGAGGACATTTCTTATTATTCGTGTATTTCATTGCCAGTGTAAGAGTTCAGCTTTATACTTTCTCACACACTAAAACACTATGACCCAGTTTGTGTTTAATTTTTTTTTCATCTACTGAAGAAAATTTAATTATAAATTTTGATAAATTTGATCTGCTGCATTCAAATTTTGATACAACTTTACAATCTTGATGTTGACACAATATATCGAACTTCATTTACTTAAGCCCTTCATATACAATTACAAGTCTGACTCGTGCATCGAAATATTGTTCTTTAAAATTTAAAATCTACAATTAAGTAAAAGTATTAAGTAATTTGAAATGCAAAAATCTCTTAAAAACGCTTTGCTATCTCAAATGTCCTTATATTATAATAGGAATTAAAATAATAACAAATGTCCCAAGTAGGATGTTAATCTAATTAGAAAATAAATTTGTAGATCAAGGGGTTAAAAGACAGTAACAGACAAGATTTGATTCAAAATGTGATACAAAACAAAAGATCTAATGATGCACAATACATAACATCTAATGATGCAATCAAACACCAAATTTCATCCATTCATCTACCTGCATTTTCGAATTCGACAAGCAATCAGATATAAAAGCGCATATACACCTAACTGTACCACACTACTATATCACATTATATACAATTCTAAATAAACGCATATTCTAATTACTTTTCATTCTAATGATGGCAAAGAAATATCAAAAATATACAAATTAAAACCTCTTTTTTTACAAGTAAAAGAAAACTGATCGATTTCATTCGACCTACTGGATAAATATTGGTTTGTCAGTTATGGGGGTGGGGTGGGGGGGAGAACGAACTTTTGAATTTTATCATTAACCTCTTGGCCTACGAATTTATTACCTCATTATATGACTTGTTTTAAGACAATTATTTTAATCCATGTAAGAAATAAAATTGCAACCAAGTGATTTTAGTCAAAATAACAGTCAATATAAGATACCAACTTATAGATTTAAATATTAAAAAATTATGTTGTTGTTGTGACTTATTGCACTTTACAAGCCCACTGACAGTTATCTGTCAGTGATTTAAGCCGAGTGAGCGTCTCTTGTTTTTTCAGTAGCACCAACTAGGGCCAAGAGTACGACTTAGCTACTTCAAGCGTCACATTCGCTTGCACAGCCCCTTTTTACAGGGGGGAGGGGGTGGCAATCACACATATCACAGATAGAACACAGAAGAACAACCATGCCCAAATCGCTACACCTATGGCAGGACGCCACACAACACACAACAGGAATATGTATAAGAAAAAAAAAAGAAAAAACCTTAAGAATTTACAGATTTTTTTTTTTTTTTGGAATAAATGAAATATATATTATTCAAAAGCCTTTCGAAATGGCAAAAATATGGATATTTGTGTAACCTTTTGATCATTATAAGCAATATTAAGTCACAAATAGTTATATAGTGAATTTTGGCAATGTATAAAAATCAGGCCCATTATCGATGGTAATTCTGACGACTAATATTTTCCGCATATAAAAATCAAGAACTGGCAACACTTTTTTTTTTTTTTTTTTTTGATAAGTAGACAATTTTGTATTGATCTGAAACTAAAAATTTGAGTTCAAGCCATTGATTCAGCAAAACATTCAAATTATATTAAAGAAAAACTGTCCTGAAGATGTACAAAGAAACTTTTTTTATACTAGCTTTTGTCATAAGAAAAGAAATATTAATAAATGCAAAAATAAATTATTAAATCCTAGATCCAATCCTCTTTATTAGAAGACTTTTTTTATAAAAAGACGACTCACTTTCAGATTAAATTGCTATCCATCTTTTTAAAAAATTCAAAAAAATCATTC
>JAPMOR010091013.1:0-41099 GCA_026543865.1 Argiope aurantia | reverse complement strand
CTCAATTTTGGCGTGCTAATCCGGAACTATGGTTCAAGCAAATAGAGACAATTTATTCTCGTCGGTGTGACAACTTAAATTACGAAATTTCACCATATTGTGTCGGTATTGCAACCGGAAGAATTGGAGGTCGTCGGCGACATTATGCAAGATCTGCCGGCAGAGAGACCCTACGAAGCACTGCGAGGAAGATTGTGTTCTCAGTACGCGCAAAGTGAGGAGCAAAAGTTAAAGGACGTTATTTCCAGGATGCAGCTCGGGAATCGAAAACCTTCCCGATTGTTGGTAGAAATTAGGAATAAGGTCGGCAATAAGATCAGCGAAGAGGTATTGAAGTCCTTGTTTCTTCAACGGCTGCCTACCCACGATCTTGGCTGCAGCAGATCTTGGCTATCACCAACTACAAATTGGAGCTGTTAGCGGAGGCTGTGTCATCAGAGGAAGCATCCATGCAAGCCACTCTAATGGAGATTTCATCCCGCCTATCTCGTCTAGAGGCACATCCCAGGTCCCGCTCCCGAGAGTTTGGTAGACGATTTCTCCAGAGAGAGGCTAACAGAGAAGAGGGAAATCCTTCCCACTGCTGGTATCACCAGCGTTTCAAGCGGAGAGCTCAGCAGTGCAGACCACCTTGCTCTTTCTCGGCGGAAAACTAAAACGGCCATCACTCGGAACATCGGGTGACGGCTCAACTGAAATTCACCGTTTGTACCTGTCTGATATATCAAAATCTTCAAACTTCCTGATTGATACAGCTGCAGATACATCAATTATTCCACCCTCATCGTCCAAACAACGCTCTGAAAAGGCTAAACTTCAACTTTTTGCAGCAAATGGCACTGAAATACCTACCTTTGGTCAGCTTCTTCTCAAGTTAGATTTAGTCCTGCGTAAAGCTTTCCATTGTCCGTTTGTAATTGCAGCAGTTTCACAACCAATTATTGGTGCAGATTTTCTTCGCCACTTTGGACTGTTAGTCGACGTTCACCAAGGATGCTTAATCGACCCTATTACAAAACTTCAGTCACGAGGAATAGTGAAGAGTGATCAGAGTGCCAGCATCAAAACAATCAAGGGAGATACAGAGTTCCATCAACTGCTGTCTGCGTTTCCTTCGCTTACTGAAGCTAATTCGATGCACCAGGCTAAACACGATGTCAAGCACTGCATTCAAACTACGGGACCCCCAGTATTTTCAAGACCGCGAAGACTCCCCCCTGACAAGCTAAGGGCTGCGAAGCATGAGTTTGAATTTCTGGTGGCAACAGGGGTTTGTAGGCCTTCAAAAAGCTGCTGGACCTCACCTCTTCACATAGTTCCCAAAAGCAATGGAGCCTGGCGTCCATGTGGAGATTTCAGGAAGCTGAATAGTGTGACAATTCCAGATCGCTATCCAGTGCCACATATCCAAGACTGCTTGCAGGCCCTCGAAGGAAAAAAGATTTTCTCAACTCCGGAACTTGCAAAGGCCTATCATCAGATTCCAGTGCAAGAAGATGACGTTCCAAAAGCAGCCATTTCTACGCCCTTTGGACTTTTTGAATTTTTGAGTTTGGACTTTCCAACGCTGCGACCAAGTTCCAAAGATTCATTCATCACGTCTTGAGTGGTATGGACTTTTGTGTGCCATATTTCACCTGGTCACATCAGAAAGCAACAGTCAGCATTTGGATCACCTGAAGAAAGTATTCCGGTGCTTAGAGGAGTACGGCGTGCTGCTAAATACTTCCAAGTGTGTCCTGGGGAAATCATCTGTGAAATTTCTGGGCTACATTGTTACGCTCCCAGAAAAGGTATCAGCTATTACGGAATTCCCTGAACTAAGTACGGTGAAAGAGCTCCAGATATTCCTGGCACTCATTAATTTCTATCGGCGTTTCATGCCACAGGCGGCTAGAACGCAGGAGGTTCTGAATGCCTTCTTAAAGGGATCCAAGAAGAATGACAAAACACCCATCCTCTGTACGGAGGAAGCCAGAAATGCATTTGAAAGGTGTAAATAGGACTTGGCGCAAGGCTACGGTTTTGTTCTACTCTTCTGCTAATGCCACGCTTTCCATAGTAGTGGATGTCTCATATAATGCCGTAGGTGCTGCTCTCCAAAAGAAGGTTAGTACTGGCTGGCAACCCCTTGCATTTTATTCGAAATCGCTTTCTGCTGCCCAACAGAAATACAGCGAGTACGACAGAGAACTTCTGGCAGCCTACATGGCCATTAAATATTTTCGTCATATGGTGGAAGGTCGAAATTTCATCCTATTTACCGACCACAAACCGTTGACGTTTGCCTTTCGACAAAAAGAAGACAAATGCTCACCTCGACAGCTGAGACAGCTAGATTTCATTGACCAATTCACAACGGACGTCCGTCACTTAAAAGGAGCTGGCAGTGTGGTTGCAGATGCGCTTTCAAGGATAAACATCTATACAATTGAAATGCCAACTGCAATTGATTTCCGAAAGATGGCTGAGGAGCAACAGACGGATCCCGAGTTGCGAGAAATTCTGTCTTCAGACGCAACTTCATTGGTGTTGCAACCTCTTCCTGCAGGTGAGCCTCCAGTAACCTTGAATTGCGATGTGTCCCTTGGTCGTATTCGCCTATTCGTACCAGAGAATTTTAGGCGTGAGATTTTTAGATATTTACATGTACTGTCACATCCAGGTATACGCGCATCGGTCAAGATGATCAGCGAAAGATATGTTTGGCCTTCCATGAGAGCCGACGTGACGCTATGGGCTCGTACGTGCTTACAGTATCAGCAAGCAAAAGTTTCACGACATACTAAAAGCAAACATGGTAGTTTTGTACCTCCTAGCACTAGATTTGAGCATGTTCATATTGATATAATAGGACCTCTTCCCCCTTCTGAAAACTTTAGATATTGCCTTACCTGCTTCGATCGCTTTTCTAAATGGCAAGAGGCATTCCCTTTGATGGATATATCGGCTCACACGATAGCAACAGTATTTTTACTCGGGGTGGATAGCCAGATGTGGACCACCACTCAGAGTAACAACGGAACAAGGTACACAATTTGAGTCTGCACTTTTTCAAGCCCTAACCAAGTTCCTGGGTACTTCTCGGCAGAGCACAACACCATACCATCCAGCTGCGAATGGACAAGTTGAAAGATTCCACCGGCAACTAAAAGCAGCCATCATGGCACATGGAAAAGTGCAATGGTCCTTAGCATTACCGACAATCCTCTTGGGATTCAGAGCCAAAGAAAAACAGCCACAATTTCTAAAATTTTATATTCATATGCTGGATTCAATCACTTTAACTGCGCTATTATTTTGAAATATCTGCTTGATGTAACTTCACTGCATTTGGGTTGTCAAAACTGTTTTATATGGCTAGTAATAATTCCTTTTTAAGGCATTACACACAATTGCCTCATACCACCTTTTAATGAAATAAGTTATAAAAAATTACTTGAGTTGGATCACATTGTTTATGAACTTTTTTATTGCATGATTTACTAAACACGAAATTAATAAACAAATTAAAAATCATAATTTCAATGGCGAAGGATTTATTTGTATGAAATAATATGAATATAGGCAATTCTATTATTTATTGTTTTCGAAACAAAGTTTTAAATAAATTATTCGATCTTAAATCATTGATTATTGAAATTGAATTATTGATTATTCAGCAATTCATAATAATTATTAAAACTGGATATTTTGTTGAACATGGAATATAAATATACCATTTAAATGCTTGGCTCTAATGTGTACCTAAGGTTTTCCTTTTACAGAATGATAATAATTGAATAACAAATATACATCTTTCATATATTTATATCTCGTATTATCAGTGAATCATCTACATTTGATTGTCTTCGGACTCTTCGTGAAGAATCAAGTTTAAAGTGTTCATTAAAATATAATTGGCATTTTCATGTGAGTGGATTGATACATCTAAAGCTACAAAATATAAATTTTTAAAAAAATTTACTTTTTTTTAATGATATTTAGTTATCACAATATTGATATTAAAATGATAAATAAAATAAAATTTTAAATTGGAGTGATTAATTAATTATTTTATAGTTAATGATTTCCTCACTTTTATATTGAAATGATTCATCTATTTTAAACTAAAATTACATGATGGAAGTGATATCAATAATCCCCTCCAAAAAAAGCAAATCTGAACATTTGTATTTAGACACATTTTTTTTTCCATTACCATTCGAAATGGAACAAATGCCCTTCTCCTCTTTCTACCGTTCTTAATAATTCTTCTAAAAGAATTTGAGTTCTTACCTCAAAAGTAGAAACTAATTTCTTATGCATATCACATTCTGAAGCACAAAATCCTTTTTAATTCTCACCAGTTTAATTGCAATCTCTGTCTGACATAGATCCTTGATAATAATGGGAGTGAGAACAATTTATAAATCACGATTAATCCTTTTTACTACGTTCCTTGTTCTCTTTTATGAGCGGTAATTAAACTTTTTTGATTTATTTCGCGCCCTGTGACGCCCTTAACTCAACATGCTGTAATTAAAGTCACAGCCTCCCCCATCCCACTCCTGCTTAGGGGCGGTCGTTTAATCATAGAGATTAGGCATTGCGTGAAGGCCGCTGCATCACTGTTTCCTGTATTCAATTCTCTGCAGTTTCCGATTGAGTCTTGGGGACAGTCGTAAAAAGAATCAAGTAAATGTTACAGACTAAGAATATAAAATCTATTTCTTGCATTAAAAAATCTTTTATGGTAAAAACTGTTTTTATTAGAGCGAAATTAAGAAGGTTTCCTTAAAACTAGTCAAGTTTGTCACGAATTTTCTTGTTGTAATTAAATGTTTTTTCGGCTTCTAAAACTTTTGCTCATTATTCAAAATTTAAAACTTAATGCATACTTAAAGTTGTACAAACAATAATTTATAAGTTGCAATGAAGATATTTTTTTAAAAAATTCTTCTTTATTCTCTTTCTTATAAATTTCGATCATTCAACTTGCACAACTGTCAACATAAATACGTATTTTCCACCTTTGTTAATGCCAAAAAAAGTTTTTAAATTGGATAAACTTTTTTATAATGCAGAATAACTTTCGAAATGCAAGGCCAAGTTTTGCCTGTGGCCTAGGAACAAATGTTTTTTAACGTAATTCAAGTAAAATAGCAATGCATGTACTGTGGTTACTTGTATAAAACTTAAATTAATTGGAAATTGCAAGTATTCGTGAACTGTTTTATCTTGTATATTTAGAATTAACATGAAATGTATAATCTTGTATAGATTAAATTGCTTTAGATAGCCGATCTATCGGAATTATTTGTCCATTCTGCGATCAGATCCCCTATTATCCTCATTTTTCCTTATTACTCTACCAAATTTAAGTATTGAAGCCTATAAACTGGTACACTCACTACATTAAGGCATCCTTAATTTTTCAATTACTATTGCCAGTTGGATTATATTCCTGGTATGTTTTGTATTCGCAAGGCAAGTCTACAACATAATATGAATTACAATGAAATTATAAAATATTACATAAAGTATAATTAAAATGAAAATGTTAGATATAATTTCACAAAATTTTTAATATTTTACTTTAATGACTAACGGTTGTATAATTTTAAAACATTATGAAAAAAATTATTTTTCTTTTCGATATGTGGAATCAAGTTATATCTCAAAATCTGCGATCATAGTTCTAACTTCAAATGCAATTGAAATATTTTTATTGATCATGAGAATACTTTAAAGGTAAAATTCTTTTAGCTCATGAAATGTGATTTCCATTGCCCCTTTTGAAGCAGCTGATGTACACTGAATAAGTTAGGATTAAAATGCTCGGAATATTGTAAAACTTCAGAAATAAATGAATAACGTTTATGTCTTGAAAATATTATAAATTAAATGCTGAATGTTTTATACAATTTTAATTAAAAGTAAAATAGTGATATACAAAGAGAAACTGCTTAAATGATTTATTTGCTGGGAATATCATTCAAGTCGTAATACGTAGGAATTGAAAAAATAATTTCACTAACAACTTCAATTTGAGATCCTTAAGGAATTAAGATATAATATCGTAAATAAGGCATTTTCCTTGAAGTATAGTTAAATAATTAATATTTTTAATTAATGTTTTATTAATGTTTTGTTTTAATTAATGTTTTTGTCTTCAGAATTCCAGAAGTTAAAAAAAAAACATTCTTTTTTATAGAGCGCTTATTTTTCTCCCCAAAAAGAATAAAATTCTTAAATTAAATATACATTTACCCTGTTGATGCAAATATGCGTAAGAATTTGCAATTAGTTAATTAATGTAGAATGTAAGTGAAAATTACTTAAGCATGGTACTAAAGACTTCAACATGATTGAAAAAGCCAAGTTTACAAAGCCTTATAAGATGTTAATTTTTCAAGTTCATTAACTTGTTATTAATTAAGTATGATGCTATTTCATTTATACTCTTTCGCTTTAACTAAAGCTACTTTAGAACTACTTTAACTATATTTCTTTGTAAAAATATTCTGCAATCGCTTTCAAAATGTGATTCTTTTTTTACCATTTTATTTAGAAAACATATTCTTAATGAGATTATGCTAAAACGTATTAAGAAAAAATGAAATTCAAATTAATACATACTCACCTAATATCTCTTATTAATGTTATCTAGAGTTTAGTAAATAGACAACATTAATTAATAGGTAACATAAATGTAATCTACAGTTTAATAAATACCATCAAACTAAATAATCCTATACATAAATTAAAAATAACTGCAAAAATAAAATTTTAAAATATTGAAATTCCAGATAATGTTAATCTTTTATTGTATTCTTCTATTAAATATTTCATTCACAGACCAATTTTAAAGTTTTACTATTAATAACTTTTGTCATCATAATATGAGTGAACTATCAAAGGAGCAGAACAAAATAGAATTTCATTATAATAAGTAAATCATTGTTTTACCTAACGTAATATCATTTTTATCCATAAATAAACTTCTAAAAACTAAATTCAAAACTTAAATTTATGAATATATTCTTAATGGAAGAGAACTTTGAACAACTTGTTACTTATTTCATATAAGGATTACTAAGGAAATATTTAATCAATTTTTGATTAAGTTTCTAATTAGAATTTCATGAAATGTCTGCAACCTTTAAATTTATTTTTAGTCTTTCTTATAGGAATATCGTATAATTCGCAGTTAAATTTGACAAATAACAAGTTTAGTTAATATCGAAGAATTCTTTGGGCTCATGCCAAATTTGTATCAAGTTCTCAACATTGTAGATATTAATTACGTTTTTAACGGTAAATTTAAATTATTAATTGGATGGACAATTTCTTGTAACTTTGCCAAGATTCTGACGAAACTGTCTTCATAATAATGACGTGATGAAATATTCAAACTCGGATCCTTTTAAATTAAGTGAAGAGATTTTAAATTAAATAATAATATTAAATTATATAATAATATTAAATTATAAATAATATATTATATTATAAATACCAAAATTGTCATCTAACTTTTGATTAGTTAAATTTCATAAAGTTTTACATTTCTACCTTCCAAATTTCATTTATGTCATTCTATATATTATAAATCTTCAATAGCATAAATACACCTATATTATAAATTTTTCAACAGCATAAATTCCTTCAGTTGAAATTTATGTACTACCAAATAAATATTTAAATTATTTCAGCATATTTTTTAACTTCATTTGCGGCTTAGTTAATTCATTTCAGATTTTTTTCATTCAAATAAATTTATAATAATTAACAAATCGGTTAATAACTATTATAAATATTATTTGCTTATTTACATACCTTTATAATAGTGAATGAATCGATTAGAATCTAATGAAATGTTAGATAAATATTCAAAGCAATTTCAAGTATACTGTATCCTTTCAAAGGCATATTTATATATCTCCATTAAATTTTAACTGAATACATTTTGGCATTTTCAGAAGACATATTTGCTGGTTAAAAGGGAAGGATTTTAAGGAATGGAATAAATACTATTTACTGGATGATGCAGAATACAGATTTAAAACCATTGCTTTGATATAAATGTCTTTAAATAATTTTCAGCTTTTTAAATATTCTTTTGAATTGAAAATTGGGCCCAGAATCAAAATATAATTTGTTAAAATCTGGAATTTTATTATTTCCTTCATATTTAATAAACCACGAATACTATTCAAGACTCTCTTACGCAAAAAAGAAAAGCAATACAGTAATTTTCAAGTGAACATTTCATTTATATTTAAGTAAATAACTATATGTAATTTTGCCTTTTAGAATTTTTTAGAAATTATATATGCTTTTTATAACTTTGTCACATGCAAGTGTAATTACATAATGTAAATTTTTCCAATGACGGAAAGTAACATTATTTTTACCAATATTATAATTGGCCGAATAAAATAAAATATTTTAAGAAATAATTAATTTCATTTACATCAATTTATCATTATGACAGGAATTATAAAAACCAAAATGTGCTCTGTCATAACACCTCAAAACAGAATTGGCAACCTTGTCATTGTTGTGACACTCATGACAGTTCTATTAGCCCATATTCTCTAGTCCAAAATTCGTCCACTGAAACTCTGTAAACGTGTGTTCAAGAATTTATTATATGATGCAAATGAGAATGCGCAATTAGTGTTGTTCGTGACGCATATTTGGCATACCATCCCTGCATGCCACATCTCATACCATACCATCCAATCAAGCCACCAATTAAAGAAGCATTTATCACTGCCCCTTCGTTGTTTTAAGCACTTCCTCTCCATTATTGAACTTGGGCTGGATTTGCATGCTTAATTAAGCACTGCACCTCCTCGTTGTAGCAATTAGCATTTCACACAGAACCGCACTACTCAAGAGCAGAATCATTTTTCAGACATGCGGAAGGGGTTGGATGATTTTGGTACTTGATTTGCAATTACGTGCTGGAAATTGCTTTCCATTGCCTCAGTCCTAATCACTTTAGATTTCGTTATTTCATTTGACTGTAAAGTGCGGGAAAGATGAAAACCTAGTAAAAAAAGAAAACTCAATGATTTTTCGAATTTCAGATTCAATTTACATTACTGTGATTAATGATTCACAAAAGGATATTAAAATTCCATCTTTCAATACCTTTAAACGTAACCAACTAATAAATTCTTCTTATTCTTGAATTCTTTTGGAAAACAATATACTCTAGACTTATGACTAAATCAAATTATTCATATATATTTCTTCTTATATGAGTAGTATATCATAGCTTTTGAAGCTGTACATAATTAAGGTTTACAAAGCATTATATTTTAGAAAAATAATACATAAATTTTATAAACAAAATTAATATTTTTCTAAACTAGCCAATTCTTACTTCAATCTGATGCCTAAAAGTTCTTTTGTATATATTTTTATATACAAAATACTAACCTGTATCCCAATTCTATAAACGTTTTATGATTATTATTCCAGATTCAATTACATTACAGAGATTAATGATTCTCAAAAGAATATTAAAATTCCATCTTTTAATACCTGTAAAACGTAACCATCTAATACGTTCTTCTTATAAAGGAAAGTATTTTAAGTTCTTTTGGGAAACAATATACTCTGGATTGATTCAAATTATTCATACATATTTCTTCTTATATGAGTAGTAATGTGTCATAGCTTTTGGAGCTGTACATAATTAAGGTTTTAGAAGCATTATATTTTCGAATACATCAATTGCATAAACACAATTAATATTTTTCTAAACTAGCCATTCTTTACTCTAATCTGATACCTGAAAGTTCTTTAGTATATATTTTTATATACTAGATACTTAATTATTTGCATCCAAATTCTATGAACGTTTTATCATTATTATTACAGAATCAATTTACATCAAAGTTATTAATGATTAACAAAAGGATATTAAAAATTCAATTTTTCAATACCTTTAAAACGTAACTAAGTAACAAATTCTTCTTATACAGGAAAGTATTTTTAATTCTTTTGGGAAATAGTAAACTCTTGACACGGAATTTACTCAAATTATTCATACATATTTCTTTATATATGAGTACTAATGAATCATAGCTTTAGGATTTGTGTATACTTAAGTTTTTCAAAGCATTATATTTTAGAAACATAGTACATCAATTATGAAATCAAAATTAATATTTTTCTAAATTTGCCATTCTTATATCTGATATCTTACTTGTAAATAAATGCAAAGTACTTAATAACTTGTATTCAAATTATATAAGTATTTTATCATTATAATTTTCTTTTTGAAAAGAAGTGATAATGTCATCAAACCATTTTTTTCTAATGGTCAATCTTTCTATTAATTCTTTTAAAAGTGCCGATATCATAATGCATTATATCTTTTATTTTCTTCGAGAATCCCATACTTAACTTCTAAAAAAACCTTTTATATATATTCTATAATGTTTCATAAATATTTAGCTAAAGAATTATTTTTATCATTAATATAGTGAAAGGAAATTATAATTGAAATATTTTGTCTTCAAAACTCAAAATAGAAGACAACTGTCTTTCGAAAGCCTGTTTAATAATGTTAATTGCATCGGCAGCTTTCATAAGAGGGATTAAGTTCTAAGAGGATTCTAAATTAGTAATAGTATGCATTATATGGAACGAACAGAATGCTTAATGCTTTCGTAATCTCTTAATATTTATAAATGTAGAAATTAAAAAGAAAAACATTAAATTTCTATCATGTAATCTGTAAAACAAAAACAAAATATTTCTAATCTCACAACTATTAGCAATTACATATTTATGTTTTTGCATTCAAAAATTAAATGAAATAAGAACCATTTTCCTTTTGTTTTATTAGAAAATTTGGAAGTAATAATGTAAATGAATCAGTCTCTTCTAGATGGTAAAAATGTTATTTGAAACTTCCTTCATACATTAAAAAAATTCACTTTGAAAAATTCTTTCAGTTACTATTTTGCTAGAACAAGCAAAACAGCTTCAAACATAAGTTTGGTTGAAGATTGGAATTTAATAGTAAATTTTATTTTTATTGAAAGAAAAATCCACATTCTTAAGCTGATTTGAATATTCTTTATTTATTTTTCAAAGTAATTAGAAAGCTTTAATTTTTGTTTCGGAATACGCAAATATTTAAAAGAAGCACCTATACACACGAACATATCATCTTTTATTAAGAGTAACCTAAGGCAATACTTTATTTTTTAACGGAAATATGCGGGAAAAAATAAGATTATCTAACCGCTTTAGCGCAAATTATCGTTTAATTGGTAACAAAATTTTTCACAATTTGTTTTTTAGCTTCTCCAGATATCAGCAGTTCAATATAATTAGAAAGATCAGATGAAGAATTTAAAGTTTTTAAAATCAGATATTAAGTAACTTAAACTCTTTGAAAAGGAATGAATTTTTGGAAACTCTTTTATAAAGGCTGAGAATTTAACTGAAAGAGAAGAGGTAAAAGAAAAAGCTCTAAAAAAATTCGAGGTTGAAACCTTGCCGTCGAAGAATTCGCGCAATGTCGACAAACATGCTCTTCTCTCATTGTCTCTGTCTTGGCCAATCAAGAAGAAAAGTTTTCGAAATTCACGCTGGAACTTTGGAATAGTTTAAAACCCCTTTCCAGGGAAAAGAAAAACAGAAAAATAGTAGTTGTTGATAAAGTATTTTTTGAGAGGCTTTAAATCGATTTTAAAGAAGTGCATTTTTTTCGCCCTTCTTTTAATACGAAGCTTCTCGTAGTTTAGAATGGAAATATGATTAATGGTTATAAGAAACTGACATTTTTTCCATCTTGTTAAATCTTCTTTAACCTAGCATTAAAGTGGATACTAGAAATGATTACTACTGAGAAAAATTCTCACTTTTTTATATTTTTCAATGGAACTATATTTTTTTTCATCTCATTTTTGTTAGCACTTTGATTAACATTGATGCATCTGTGTAAAAGATGGGAAATTTCTATTTCAATAATTGATTAAAAATAGTTTTTAATTTTAATAGTAATTAAATAAAATTAAAATACAAAAAAAATATTTTCTTGATCAAACTTTAGATCCTGTCGTTAAATAATAAGGATTCTAGAAATAGTGTATAGGTAAATTAATTTATTTTATTTTCGAATAAATAAAATTTATTTTGTTTAATTATATATTTATGTATTTTAAGATTTTCTTATAATTACTTGCATTTCAATATACATTATTATCAGTTTTTATTATTAGTTTATGTTTATTATTAAAGTTAATTTCTTATGAACATTTTTAAAAGGTAATTTTTCAACTCCTTTTGAAATATGTGAGAATGGTTTTTTTAGAAACTCTCATATACTCTCTAATAAATGTATTTGTGTATTATTATCCACATACCACTAATGAATAATAGCTAGAAAAAAGCATTTTTACAATCTTTGGTTATTTATTTTGGAGATAAATATCTTGCATGTGGCTAATCCTCTAGCAATAGTGAAAAAAACATTTTTTCTGACTTACTAAAATCAAGATTAAATGCAGAATTGCAAATGTAGTCACAAAATCATACTCAGAATTTCATATACAATATATTTAAGTTCAATACACTTTTGTCTTATTATGGTTACATGTTTTCGAAAATATAGACCGATAGATGACGACCTCTTGATGTATTTGATACATATCTATAAGGAACATTTAATACATATCTATAAGCAACATCTTAATCATCTAGAAAGCTTCATTTTGTATTTATCATGTTAATTTATGTTAGCACAATTAGTCAGATTTCCCTTGAACGGATTTCTTTCAAAACTTTACAGACATCTAATAGATGTATATAAATAGAGCATATAAATATCTGGTATATAAATTAAAGTGTTTTTGAACACTTTATGTTATATACCAGACAAACAGATATAATTCCAAACTTTATTTTTCGGATTCAAAGAATTTTGAAGCAATGAGATTCGTCAAAATTTTCATTTTAAATTTTTTGGCTCTTACAAATCTTTCTCATTTTATGATTCGTTTACGAAAAAATAAAAATAGAACAAATATCCAATTTTATATAACTCGTGATAATAACTTTAAATTTTATTAACTGAGTCTACTTTTTTGGTACTGGTTTAACTTAACTAAACGTGATACCTTATGCTTTCAAGATTACTTTAAATTGCTATATAAATTATATCCTTGGCTGAAATATTTCCAGCAAACCATTTGCCATGCTTTTAAACCCTTTAATTCTCGTCTAATAAATTTTGGTATTAAGATGGTGAGATTTATAAATTAAATTCCATTTGCTTTCGTCTACATATCTAAGCGAAATCACTGTATCAGATTTTACCAAATTCAATGAGCTGTTGCAAATATTGATACATTCTTAAGCAGTCATAGGCAATATGACTTAAACTCGAATGCCTTCAATCGGCATCAGTCATATTATTAAATTCGAAAGCATTTTCTAAGCTTGAGAATAAATTAACTGAAATCCTTTAATATTAAAATAGACTAATTCGTTATTCCTCTGTGGAAATGTTTATCAGATATTTATATGCGTTTCTTGATCTCTTTGCATAAAGGGAAGATTCTGAAACATTCTATCGTCTATCGCTGCATTTATGAGAAAATGCAAGCGTCTGAAACTGGTAAAATATAGCCCAGTGTTTTAGAAACGAAATACCAGAGATATTCCTTGTCAACAAATAGTGAATAAATTCTTGCAAAGCTCAAGAGGATATATAAACAAGATTAATAATTCATGGCTTGATGAATGTCTTTGAATATTAATATTCAGTTGTTCAGTCATTTTCTTGCGCTTAGTTGATAGTTAATGTTGAGCATTTCTATATACATGAGTAAATATTTTGGTAATTCTTATAACAATAAAAAGTAATTAATAATAGATACGACTATTTCCAAAGATAATATTATGTAATACTTTCTCTTCTGCAAACTAATATTATCTGTTACTTATGAAACTACAACCAGATAAAATGCTTTTCACTATATAATAAAGTGAAATGCTGGTTGATTAAAGATTCTTCATTTGTATATTATAATAATCTTATCAAAAGCAGGATATGCTATGAAAATCATATTGTCTTGTTTTTTTAAGGAAGTTGTAATTTATTTTGACGTTTTTTTTATTTATTTATTTTTTACTGACTTGAGCCCATTATCTATTTGTTGAGATGACTTATTTTAATATTCTTTTTTACGTTATACCTACATAAAGACAAATCAACACCTATTATATTTAAGATCAATTGACCAAAGTTTATAACGGAACCAGAAATTTCTATTTAAGAAAATAATATAAAATCTAATATTTCATATAAATGTATGGCATCCACATCCCTAAACTTTGGAGTTTTCTTTTCTGCAGATTATCACGCATTTTAAAGAATTTTCATTTTTCTTGCTTGTAAATTTGTATTATATCAAAATCTAAGAATATTTGAATATTATATTTAAATAAAGAAATATGACAAATTTTAGGATTAATTAATACATTTTTTAAGAGATTAATAGGAACTGATTAATGTTGATTAGTATATAAATGAGATTGCTTAGGATTATACAAATTTCTTTTGAATAATTTTAGTTTAGCCGAACATTGAAGAGATTTTTCGAATATTTTAGATATTAAATGTTTAAATTAAGTCGAATATTAGAGACATTTAGAAAATTCACAGCAGATTCATTTTAACAGCTTTCTTTCAAATTGTTTGTGAACTTGCTTTTAATATGTTGAAGAAAGGAAGAGGGGTGACAGTTGAAAAGCCTTACAGACCTTTGGAAATTTCATGTATGACTTTGATTTAAGGAAGATGTCGGAAAACATATTATTTCTTCTATCTTTTAATTTCCTAAACAGGGTAACTATCGGAAAGTTACAACTTCTCTAAGATTTGATGCCTTAAAATTTGGAAATCTAAATAAAACTATAAAAATCCGTTTTTTTTTTTAAGGCATTTGTTTTTCAAGCATATAAATTTCTGGTAATAAAGGAAATGGAAGTAGAGAGATCTGAGAAATAGAAGTAGATTTTTTTTATTCCAATTCTTTCTTCTCCAAAAGAAAAATTGTATTGACTTCAAATAATATACTACTTGGTTTATTACTAGATTTCACTAAAGATTCCTCTGTTAGAAAGTTTGTTTTAAGATACGTTCTTGGAAATTTTTGTAAAATTTAAGGCGAAAACTTAATTTCGGATCCGAGAGGGTCTAATTTCTTTGTTTTTTTTTATCCTCTCAATTTCCCTGCCAGATTCGCAGGTGATTCTAGTTCAATCCGTACAAATTTCATCATATGCGTTTGGCAACGATTTAAACGAAAGGAATATATGTAAAGGTTGCAGTTGTAGAAGATGGGTAAAACGAGTACGAGATCTTTGCATTAACGGAATATACTTGAGAAGTATGTTTTTTACTTATTGTTTTGCTTAATTTTTCTTTCAAGAAGTCGTTTGGACTATATTTTATTATATGATTAATATATTACTTTGAAGAAAAACCTGATTTCATAACTGAACCACCTTTACGACAATTCACTGTAAAAAAACTCTGCTAAAAGTTGTCTTAGAGACAGCATATGTTATCAAGACTAGACTCTTCAAGCCGGTGTGCCTTAAAACTTTGAAAGTAAGTGGCTGGTTAATATATCTTCACAGTTACATCATTAGGTTCAATATTAATATATCTAAGTAGATTTAAAATAAGATAGTTTTAATTAATTAAATCATTTTGCATCGTGGAATATAATTTATTTTTTTACATACATATTGTAGTGAATAGCTTATAAGCCAGTTAACAACTACGCTACCCGAGCAATTGCTTTTGTATCGTGGTCATGTTACTGGACTGCGAACCACAAGGTCCCACCTTTTATCCTAGCTCATACCAATTAGCCACATTGGTGACCTCGGACGATGAACCTTCAACCTTCCTATAGCTGTTGTGGTGCCATGTACCCGCAACCAAAGTCGTCAGATTCACTTGAAGTAGCAACACCAAAAAAAGGCCGCAGCAACCCGAAGTCGTCATACTCATTTGACGCAGCAATAGCAAAAGCATCAGCAACCACTCACCCAAATACGCTCATCACAACGCTTGACGCTACTCAAATGGGTATAGGCGCATTAGAATCAACAGCCAATACATCACCACTCAACAGCCATATAGTACGTCTCACCTCCAACTCACTGGATGGAGGGTATGTAGTGAATAGCTTATAAGCCAGTTAACAACTTCGCTATCCGAGCAATTGCTTTTGTATCGTGATCATGTTACTGGACTGCGAAACACAAGGTAACAGGTTTTATCCTAGCTCATACCAATCCTCCAAAATATACACGATGATGACAACTAGTCCCTGAATATATCGTTTCGATACCATTAATTATGCTGAATCTGTCGTTTTCATATTCAACATATTTATTCTCTTAAAAGGCCCCGATGTCTTACAGATTTTAAACCTATGTTGACATGCATTGTCATTCATAGGGAAACCGAATATATATGAAGACAAAGGATCGTAAGGGAAATAGTAAAGAAAAGATTTCATCTTGCGAACGGAAATGATCTGATTGTCACACAAGAAATGTGGAGGGCAGAATGAATATAGAAAGAAGAAAAAGAACTCAGGTAAGCTCTTTCCCTTGTTTCACACGGAAGACAAACTAAATAAACCCATTCTCTTTTGGCTGCACCGCTTTTTTGTTCCAGTATTTCTTACTTCACCGACTAATGGGAATCGATTGGACCCCCGGCACACTGAGGGACCCAACCGACCGATAATGAGGCTAAAACGTCCGCCGTTTTTATCGTCTTTTCAGGTTCAGATTTTTTTTTTTTTTCCTTTTTGCCTGTATCTTTCCTTGTTCCGTTTGTAGCTCGCATGAAGACGTAACCATCGACTAATGAGAGGTGAAAGGCTGAGAAAGTGGATGGAAAGCTTTATCGAGTACTTTCATCTTGTTATTTCTGAAACTAATAAACATGGGCAACTGTCTCCAAACATATTCCCTGTCTTGAAATCCACCTTGTTCACTAAAATTCCACTGGGAATCTAGAAAAAAATTAAGTTACCTGGACTTCCGCCTTGATAAATTATTTTTTAAGTATATAAACAAAGCTATCATCTGTTATTTTTGACTTTTATTCATTTTTGTATATGACTGACACTGATAATTAAGCAATCAATGCAGCATTTAGCATTAAACTTACGTGAAATAAATAACAGAACAGATTTATGGAGCTACAAAATAAGAAATAACTTAGCTGTAAAACTAAGCAAATGTTTCGCTATAATGAAAAGGTAATTCAAATTATACAATATGAGGGACTAGTTCAGACGATGTTTTATTTCAAATTCTTACTATCGATTTAGTCAATCATTGAATTTTCTTGCAAGCAACTTTAAGTAGTAAAGTACGTCTATATTATAATCACTTCAGGAATAATACTTTAACCCGTAACTAGAAACTGGAGTCAAAATGACTCCGAGATGTTCATTAGCTCTGTCTATCACGTGGTGTTTTGTCCTTGAATACAATCATCTCCTCAGCACTGTCAAGTTATTCATTCAGTAGTGTGTTGGCAATTGTCTAAGGTTGAACACGTGTGAATAACCAAATAGCTATTTTTCAAAGTTTTTGTTTTTATTGACTCCACGTTTTTAAAATTCCTTTTTAATTTGAATAATGTAAAAATTAAAAACATATTCTTAAAATAATATTTTGCAATATTGTAATCTTCGTTTTTCTTTAAATTTTAAAAGTTATTAACATTAGTGTAATTCTGTAATATCTAAACAAAGTAAATATTAAAATATAGTTCAGGTTTTTCTTATAACATCATTCCAACATGTAATATTATAATCTTTAACCTTTTTAATATTAATATTTTTGGTAACTACATCATTTCCAAAATGTATTTTGTTTCCTTAATAAATTCCAATGCTTTTTATCAAAGAGAATAAAGAAAAATAGCAACAGAGTCATTTTGACTCCATGTCTCTGATCGCGTAAGGAAATTCATGCCTCCAGTTATGGATTAAAATAAATAACAAAAGAACTTCGGCATCTTCAATACTTTAGATGTTATATTTTAATTCAATATATAATGAAATATTTTTTTTTCAAATTTCTATCAAGTGTCAATTGGCAAAGTTGTTACAAGAATGATTGTTATAAAAACAGCAAACAAAGATTCTAAGTAGTTCAACAATCATAAAATTTCTCAGATTAATTTTACAGAATATGCAAGAATATGTTTAATTATATCTTCCTTATAGAAATCAGTGTTTTTATACGATAAAATTACTAATTCAATAATAATAAATATGTACACTTAATTAGGATTCTTAAATATATTTCAGTTTCTTTGTTATATTTTTAATTGCGATATAATAAAGCATAAAATATGTATAGGATATGTAAGTGAAAGTTCTTCTCTCGGAATTTTGCTATTTATTCAAATTTTTAAGTAAAATTACAATAATAAAAAAAAATGTTCATGATTTCACAAATAATCATGCCAAATGTACAAAATGCGGAATTTTCAAATATTTTCTTGTAAAATTTTTATAATATTTATTGAATATTTTTTGGTTAGAATAGGTTTTTCAAATCCTCCTCTATATATTTCATAAAATTCAAAATAATTGAATTCGCTATCAATATATTGAATTAAAAAAAAAATTATATAAGTTAATTGACTAAATTTTGGTTTTTTAAAGGACTATCTTCAGTATATGAATTGTATTGATTCAAGCTTTTGGTTCTGTAAGATTTTATATCAGTTAATGCTGAGATAAGAAAGTTAATTTCTTTCAAGTCCATAATATAAACACAAATGTTTTTCCAAGAATAATATTTCCATGCGTAATTACAATTTTTCCTCCTTTTTTACGCTTCGTTAGATTCTTAACATGTCATTTTATATAAAATTTAAAAAAATATATATGTTTGTTATTTAAAAATAAAATTACAAATTTAAAAATTAAAAATGTAGCGCATATGAACAATTTAAAGGCACTTAATCTTAAAATTGCATAAATGTTTGCATTTTTAAGTTAAACCATAAAATAAACGAATGACTCCAATGTAGTAATAAAACATCTGAAATGTGAAGCTGTAACTTTGAAAATAAATGATCATTGCTTTTCTTTGCATGTATACTGTGTAACAAATGTAAGATTTGGAGCTCTGAGGTGATTTATTATTCAACAGGTGTTCTCAGCAGCTGTCTCCATGAAGCCAAACAAAGCATTCTTTTTTTTTCTTTGTCTGAAATGCAGCTTTGGGGAGATTTCAAAAGTGTTATTTATTTCCAAATTCTACCTTTAGTTTTTACTTTCTTTCAACGATAAACAAGTATTTTTACAAAATTTTTCAAACTTTCTGAGAACAGGATTTCTTTTATGACACTATAATGATTAAACAAAAACTACATCTTTTATAAGTCTTAGTTAATGAAATATAAAGTAGCAACACTTTTGTTTATTTTTTGAAAATTTAATAAAAATTTAATCATTTTTTATAAATCTTAATGCTTACTTAATTTTTGAAAAATGCAGCAGCATCAATGTTGCCAAATTTTGAGGATTTAATAAAATCTGCATCATCATTTATAAGTACTAATCTGCACTAAATCTAAAGAATTTGGAATAGCGTCAATTTTGCAATAAAATCTTTTTGTAAACAAATGCTAATAATTCTGCATTTTTATTGCAAGATCATCTCTTTAAAATCTATTTAATATTAAGTGTGGTATATAAAGAAATATTTGTATTAAATTAAATTCCAATTTTTCTGAAAATCTATGCGTTTGATATCTTTGCTTAACATTTTTGAAACGTTTTGATTGAAAGTTATTGCATGGAAGAAATGCAAGTACACCAATATTTCAAATGTTGCCTGTTATTTCAGGATTTTTAATAGAATTTTTCTTTTAATTGTTTATGAAAAAATATTTCATTTCTGATCAAATTAAAACTGTTTTAGAAGTAAATATTTTGGAAAAAAAATGCAGAAATAATTTTTTTTGTCCGTGAACTAAAACTAAGTGCAATATATTTTCTTAGAAATCTTCTCTAATAATTTTCTACCAGATTTTCTGACCTATCTACTTAATTGTCGAACATTTAAATTTTTTATTCAATTATTTCATCGTTTTATTAATACAAGTAAATTATAGATTAAAATGAGTTTTTCAAATTTTCTTCAATCCATTTGAATTCTTTTAATTAATTCTTTTAATCAATTCTTTTTAAAAAAATGAAATGTATTCACTACATATTCATATAATTGGAATCAGGACAGTTTAATGTTATAAGATAATTTGTCAGGTAAAGATATTTTGTAAGAAAATAAGTGTATGAAGCAAGTATATGTAAATATATTTATTCTATACCACTGACACACTGTCTGGAAGCACATTAATATATTTCGTTTTTACTTTGTTTGTTTTCTTCAGGACATATCTTTTTTATTAAAACAATTGAAAGTGATCAAAAATTTTGCTTACATCAATATGAAATTGTTAACTAAAACTAAATAACGAATTTTCCTTATCTTATACAAAATTCCAAAATTACGGATTAATTGAAGTATATATATATATATATATATATATATATATATATATATATATCTTTTTTGTTAAACCATTTAATATATTTAATGCCTTAGAAATTCTGGTTGCAATAACATAATTTAATAATATAAGTTCTTGAAATTTATAAAATTCTTTTACAAAAAAAAGATTTAAAAACTCTTATTCCATTTGTAAAATAGTCTGTTGAATTAATATCATCTATATGAACATTTAATTTAAGAGGTTACAAAGATAAATCGAATGAAAATGACATAGTAGCAATAATTGTTATTTTTGTGTAGGACGAAAATGATATGTAGAACTTCAGCAAGAGATAAAAATCCTTTATTCTGAAATGTAATAGAAACTAAGAACCACATTATATATATTGGTGAAAGATCAAAGGCATTCTTCTAGGAAAGTATCATTTGCTATTTCATAGGCATATGCTTTATGTCTGCAAATCAAGAAGAGCAACGCAATGATATTTTTTTTTTAATGATAGAAGGTTTTGATCTCAGAAATGCATCAATGAATAAAGAATTGTACAGCAAATGAAGAATGCTTGCTTTTACTGACTTAACTATTAAACTAACGCAAACATTTCTGTATTCTTTGAATGGTTTGGCTCCATTACAATTCACGTCCATTCGTGCATTCAACAAACTGATGAATAATATCTACCATTTAGCTAAAATTTTCATTACACGATTTTAAAAGGGAATTTCTGCACAAAAATACATGGAAGCACTGATTTCGATCTCAACTAAACAACTTCCATGGACATGATAGCCATGGCCTGGTGAATTAACGAAACAAATAATTTTGTTTTGGTGATTATTTTTAAATAATTTATGCCAATTTATTCTTAGGATCCTGTCCCGTTTTCATTTGATCCATCCCTTCATGTATTAAAACATATAAATAAAATAAATATTTCCATTTGGATTAAATATTTCTTATTATTTGAAGCATATAATTTCGCGTTGAAAAACAGGATATTTTAAAATATAGTATCTTCTACTGTGAATCTACTTTAAAGGAACAAAAAATTCTTGCTGAAATATAATTTTTCTGTGCCATTTTCTTAACAATCGGATGATGAACAATTTATAATTTGAGTAAAATAAAAATTTTCTGCAATGTTGTTCACAAATTTATTTCTAAGAAATAGAAATGTTGAAGAGTTCATCGGTGTTCCATATAGTTCTCAATTCCTTCTTTCAATTTCTTGTTGTTTTTCTGTAACAACTCTCTTCGTTTGTGAGTCTATTAGAATACTGATATTTACTTGAAAATATCATAAACACTTTTCTATATGCTCACATAACTTTCTTTCTATTTTGATAATTGTTTTGTGAAGCAATTTTTCTCCAAAACATTAATAGGCTCACTGCTCATTTTGATTTACTTTAAATAAAAACCTAAATATTCAAAGGAAAAATGAAGTACATGCATGAAATCTGAAAATTTGGTAACTCGATTTAAAAGTTAAATTTTTATTCAAGAAACTTATGATTTTTGAATGCTAAATTGTTAATGTTTATAATGAAGTATATTATGTATTTGCATTTTTTACAACGCAGTTGCAATTACCATTCTTAGTAAATATTTTCTTTTGTATTTGAACACTTTAGAAAATAACAATAATACATCTAAATTTTTTGATAGTAAAGCAATACGGATCATTTTAAATATAATTTAAAATTTGGAAACTTTTGATAGTTATTATACTAGCATTTCATTCTGAGGTTATTAAGAAATTCCGGAATTTTACAAACTGATATTCTGAAAAAACTTTGTACTTTTTCATGAAAAAAATGCATTTGTATCCTTTTTTGCGTTCGATTAAATTACTATGTAGTAAAAACCAATGAAAGTGAAAAATGTGGAGAATTATAATGACATGAAAATACTTTAATTCATTAAAAAGTACATGAGATCTACTTAATTTATTTTATTAATAAGAATTTTAATTCATATTTCCTATGTTGAAGTCAAAGGAGTTTTATTACCTATAAACAAAGCGATGGAGATTGAACATTATATATATATAATAACTGAAAGAAAATTAAACGTACTAAGCAGTAAAATATATATTTTAGCATACGCTTTTTATCGTTTACTTTAGATTAATTTTTAATGTCCAGACTTATAAAATGATTTATTGACAAAGCATTATCTTTGAATGACAAATTCAGATATTAGATTACTACAAGTTGCATGAAATTTCTTTTAGAATGGACAAATAAGCAAGCTGTCTCATTTTTGCTGATAGAAATAACAACACATATAACATATTTTTCTATGGAAATACAATAATAAGTTGAAAAAGTAAGTTGATAGCTGTGTGCTACAATGCATTGCAAATACTTGTATTTTTAGACATGCATTCCCTAGCCGATAATTGAAGCTTCTCTCTTTCAGAATGTAAAATAAAATTAAATAATATCTACAAGGATTTTCAGTTTCTCTTTCAGATTATAGATATATCTCTACATAAAGCCGTATTAAAGAGCAAATCTAATGCTTTGAAATATTTTCGAACGAAAATGTTTTCTAAAATTGCATATAGTATGAATGTCCCTTTGAATTAATGAAATAGAAGCATAGTGTTGCTTTTCACTCTGACATTACTGTAGTAACGCTGTAAGGATACTGATATAAAATCGGATTAAAAAGTTACACATATTTTCCATCAATGGCAATATATCTTATTGTGAAAAGATCCAAATACTTTTCTACCCCAAAATTTATTCTTTGACACAAAGAGAAATTTGAAAGTAGTGATGACATTAAATGACCCTATATTGGTTATTATTTTGAGTCTTCTTGAAGCAAAGGCCATATGTAGTTATGCTGTACAAAGCGTTGAAATGTATGTAAATATGCACTAATAAATATTTAATTCCAATTTCGTAACTTGTAAACAAAATTCACCGACAGTAGAAAAATGTTACGCTAATAATACATACGAACTTTCAAGCTAATTTTATTTTTAATAGTAAAAATTGATATAATAAATTAATAAAATGTTTCATTCCCTAACACGAAATATTTATTATATTAATCACTCGTAGCAAACCGGTTTTTTTTCCCTCGCATTTATGCACAACCAGACAAAATATCTTTATTTTGATTTTTAAAAAAAGGTTTATATGTTATTATAAAGATATTTTGAATGTTTTAAGAGGATTCTTATTTGAAAGGATTAGGAAAGATATTCGCCATTCCGAATTTTCTGTAATTTTTCATTTTCTAAAGAGAAGTAGGATTTAAGAAAAATCCTTAAGTCAAAAACCTGTTTTGAAACATATAGTGTTCTTTTAAAGCAAATGAAATATTTCAAATAGGGAAAACACATTTTTGTACGTTTTATAGATTACTAGATTTGCAAAATATTAATTTTCTTTTCAAGTAATTTATTAGGCATCATAGAAGCTGATTTATTATTGAGAGAATCTATAATAAATTCAGCATTTGACGCACAGCAGTTTCATTAAACATTTAGGCAATTCATGCATTTGATATTAACATAGATTAATTAAACTGCGTGTAATTACCTACACGTTTCAAATTCCATAGTAATCTGGCTTTTGGAAACTAAATTTCAAGAAGAAAAATAAAGGACTATATGATCCGAAGTATTAGGATACTTTCGCTCTCAAATTTCTCAAAAAGGATGGATTGAAGATCCTTAAGTTCAGACCTTATAAGGAATGTGTTTGAAATCACGTTTTATAGAGAAGATTAAACCACGAGGATGTTTAGGAGGCTGACAAGAAATTTTTAAAGAAGATATTGATGCAGTTTTACTTCGTTTCAAAGGAAGCTTATTACAATTTATTTGCTGCTTTTAGGGACGATTTTGTTTCCTGCTCCTGATATTTTCATATGCTTTCGTAAATATTTAAGATAATTTAAATTTTTAATAAAATTATCAGAAATTTTTCAGCATATTCTTTGCTTATAATATGCTATTTCAATTAAATTATATGAAATTTATAGAAGATATCGTGCCAAGTTTGTAAATTATTGTATAATAATTTAATATTCGTAACTTATGATTAAATAATAATTTAGAAGTTTGTGAAATATTATAAATTAAATATTTCGAATTTTTGAGAAAATATGAGCATTTGCTTAACTGCGTATATGTGAAAAATAAAATATTTGACAATAAAATTCCATTTAAATATCTTTTATGTTCAGAAAGGTATCGACGTGAACTGAACTTCCTGTATGATCTAAAGGCCGCAGTGGCCTGGTGGTAAGGTCTCGGCTTCGGAACCGGAGGGTTTCAGGTTCGAGACCCGATTCCACTGAAGAACCGTCGTGTAAGGGGGTCTGTTGCACGTTAAATCCGTCCTGACCAAACGTCCTCCCGCCGGTGTGGTGTGGTGTGGTGTGGAGAGGGGGTGCCAGCTCAGGTATCGTCCTCGTCATCTGACCGCGGTTCAAAATTACGAGGTCCGTCCCAAAATAGCCCTAGTGTTGCTTCAAACGGGACGTTAATATAACTAAACCAAACCAAACCTGTATGATCTAAAAATTTAAATAATCACATTTTTCCATGAAGTGACTTCGGAATTTTTTTAAAACAAAGCAGATAATTGTTATGTTGAATTATATAAATTATAGAATTGATAAATACATCTGCATATTTATAAATTATGAATTTACTTTAAAATACAATAAATCCAACACTACAAATAAAAAAAATATTACATTATTCAAATTTAAATAACTTTATAATAAACTGTAATATTATGTAACATGTTTTTAAAAAAATTTATATATAGTGCATATATCTCTACCAAAATCTACATGTTTCCTGCTGCAAGAGCACCATTAAATTCTTGCAGAGACATTATAAAATTTAATGGATGGCAACACTTTTCATAAAAAAAAAAAAAAAAAGCCGTCCCTGTAGCAAAATGTTTCGCTGCAAAAGTGTCAATAATTGATGTATCTGTAAAATAAGGAAAACAAGTATGTATATTATATTTTTATCTAATCGATAAATATATAATATCCATAAATATGTAATATTCATAATTTCGGATATTAATGCAATACAAATATTAAGTTTAACAAAACAGCCTAATACAATGAGAGATGTGTTTAATAATAATTGTTTTAATTTTAATCATACTGAATAAATATGTAATAGAAAAAAAAAAAAAACCTCACAGAACATTAAAAAAAATTCCATCATAACAAAAGCATTTCGCTACAAAATCAAAAGTATGTTTTCATGTTGATTCCTAAAATATATGTTTCCTGTAGATATAAAAATGATTTCTTTATTGAATGAATCCCTCCGTTCAAAAAATGAATAAAAAATAAAAATATTTAAGCAGTGTGAGCTCTGATTCTTGTAAAATCTTAGAAATGACTAAATACGGATAGATTATAAATTGACAAAAAGAGTTTCCATTCTTCAATTAAATTAGCTACGTTAAGTGGTGGTGGGTTGGTCGGCTGTACGCAAGAAGGTATATTTCAATGACTTATAAATAAATAAATCATTTTATTTGCCAATGATCATAAAAGTACTTTAGTCCATTATTAAAGAAGCATAATTCAGTATAATTGTAAACAATTCTATAATTAAATCCGATAATAATAAACTGCTAATTTTGATTATAAATTATGATGAAGTATTACATGCCTGTTAATGTGAAATACCATTTCAGCCAAATCTATTGAGTAATGGTAATTCTTGAAATCCATTTAAATCTCATGTGACAGAAGGTGCATTTCTTGGTATTATGTTAATGGCTTAATAGATGATCAAGTCATTCATTAAAAATTTTATTTCAAAATTAATATTTATTTGGCAATAACGATGCAATAATGTTAGACTAAAATTTATTATTTATTACATGCCTTTAATTCAATTTATATTTAATTTCATACACTTTCTGCAAATAAATATTTTTTTTTTTGAGAAAAAAATTAAAATATTTTTTCCTTTCAAAATTATGTGTTGCAAATAATAATAATTTTATTTTTAAATAATAAATCTTTGTTTTTCTTTTAAGCCTTTTTTTATATTAATATAATATAATAAATACCAAGAGGAAAATTTAAAACAATTTTATTGGTCTATTCGATTGACTTTTAATTGCATTACGGGAAACACATTGATTTTTTGAACGTGTTCTGATACGAATATGTACGTTTTAAATAAAAATAAATGAATCGTTGCAGTCATTAATTTTAAAAAAAGCTATTCGTAAAATTAATATTTTAAAAGTTTTATCTATTATTTAAAAATTTCGTCGACATTTTCATTCTGTTGCTTAACATTTTTCGATTAGTTATCAATTTTAATTCCCGTAAGTTAATATATAAACCTCATTTAAAATTTTTCATTAACATTGAATTTCAGCTTTGACACTTTACCTGAAAAAAAAACAATAGTAGAGGAATCTGTTCGAAATCACTTTGAGATACTAGACAAATTAGCTTTTAAGTTACGCGAGATGTGATTTTATATGAGCTTAGCATTAGAAATTACTTATACAACATTTGATACAATTGCTTACAATTTATTGGTTGATATTACAACCTTCAAGAAATTAAAATTATATTCTCACTTAAAATATAAAATCAAGAAAACATCCTTTTTACATTTTTTTTTTCTATTTAGCTTGCTTTCAAGTCTATAAAAATGAATTATCCAACTATTTTTTTTCTTGATGTGGGTGTTTCAGAATTTTACAATTATGTGCAGTTATCCATTCTCGTTAAAAAAATAACTATATATAGAATTTTTCAGTTATTAATTATAAGTGATCCAATATTTTCCTATGAACAGCACTAACTGGTAGTGAAACCAAAAAATAAATAAATAAATAATTTCACTATTATGAATCATTTTTATAAATGCTATTTAATCAAGAAGAGAGGAGAAAATAATTAATATGCTTTAAAAATTTCAAAAACTATATAAAATTTGTTTAAATGTCATAGTCATTTATTTTATTTACATACAAAATTTAGCCATGTATGCTTAGTTTTCCAAAAATTCTATAAAATAAATTAGTTAAACAAAAACAGTGGGTTAAGCTTTTATTTTACTATTCATTTTTACATAACACTTACATATTTACATTATGTATTATTATACACAATAATATAAAAATAAAACTTTTGGCGTTCCATCAGTTGTTCAATCCCAGGAATCTAAAATCTACTTCATAATAAAACTCTTCTTCGTGTCACTGTTTTAACTTTCTCCACAATTTTTGCAGGATGTCAGGGATTCTTGATTCAAAGGGGGAAGGAAACATTGAAGCAAAGGTGTTTATGCAGAAGAGTGGAAGACATAGTTTTACGAAAGTCCGAGCTGGTAATAAAACAATATCGTAAACACTCATACTACATTGGTTTCTCCACCTAGGACTGATTGACAGCAAAGATGGTAAAAAGACAATTTCAATATTTAATACATCTTTAGTCAAGGAAAAACGAAAAATCTTAATCAATTAAAGTTGAATTGATTTCTTTTACAAATTATATCGAAGTGCAAAAATTGTAAGTAATTCTTTTACTCATCACAATCACTGTATGATTTCTGTCTTATTTTTAATAATAAGAATAGAAATTGGTATTTATAAGATTCATTACAATTTGTGATATTAAACTTCAAATATCTTGCAATTTTAATTTCTGTTATATAAATTAATATCAAAGGTTTGTTATCAAACGTTTTCCATAAAGTAAAAGAAGGAATGTCACATAGCATGTTTTCAGAAGGTATTGTGTAAGAATCAAAAGTATAAATATGTTTGAATTTTTTACTACTTGAATTAGTGGAATGTTTTGTATTTGTAGGAATTGTAATTTTCGGTTTAAATGGAATAATGTTTCTATAGAGTTTATATAAGAAAATGAAATAAATTAAAATTTGACTGTATTGGTTTCCTATCACTAATGGTTATGATTAATATTTTTTTGTTCAGTTAATAATCACGTATCTAATTGAAGCCATTTTGTAAAAACTGAAATATTCTTATTTTATAAAGGATTTTATCAACTGCAGTTTTTAAAGAAACTTTATATTATTATGTATTTAGGATTCAGGGTTTTATAAAATAACTTCATTCTTCATTAAAATCATATATTTTATAAAAACATGATTTTTTATTCATTTGAAATTAATTATAATTTCGTTCTCCATAATAAAATAGCCAAATTTACATTGATAGAATTCACAATAATAAATGGTAGTAAATACAAAAAGCAAATTACAAGAACATTTTTTAAAAACTGAAATAAAGTATTATTCTTCGCGCATCTTAAAATGTTATTTATTAAAACATATATTCAAAGTTAGATAAACACGAATGCAAGTGACTTTTTGAATATTAAAATTGTTTACCTAATAAAAAGATAAATAATTACTTTTATTTTTTTTCTTCAAAACAATACAAGAATACAATTAATAATTAACAAAATATTTTATGATGAATGTTCAAATATGCATTGTTGAAGCTTAATTTTAATGAAATGAAATTTAATTTCAATCTCTATTTTATGAAATTTCAAAGAATCTCTGAAAGTTGTTTTTCACAAAACAATTTCATTCACTTTTTGTTAAATATATAAAAAAATGAAATTTTATTGTCAAAATTATGCATTATTAAAACAATTGAAATTGGTTTCACTTTTATTCAGACAAATATATTTATTTACTTACCATATAAACTCTTAATGAATTAGCAACATTAGATAAAGTATGTTTTAACAATGAATTAATATACAGCACTCGGACATTTACATACAACAATATATAAACATTCAGTGTTAAGTACAAAACGATGTATATGAAGCATTGACAATTGTGACCTCCATGTTCTCCCATGATTTGCAATATCATTTTGTCCCTAAGTGCAAAATGCGGTCATATCTTGTTTTGTTAGATAGCAATACCTGAACAGATTACACGTATCGTACCAGAGATCTTCAGATACTGGGGCAACTGATTCAGACGAATTACGATTCTTGCTCAGACGTCTGTGGATTAGATTCGGTTTAAATGAGATTCATTGAAATCAAATTGTTCTTCTGTATTAAAAATCTCAAAGTAAGTTCAAATTTTTTGAAAGTATAATACAAAAATGTTTAAAAAAGACAGGATGTAAAAAACGCATTACAGTTTCATTTTGAAGTTTCTACTCTTCTTCTCCTTATAAACTCATAGCCTTTACAAAATATATCCAATAAAATAAAATAAATGAAATAATATTGATAAATATTACAATAAATATGATTGGATACAACCACTCAAATTCCTCATTATAAACTATTTTTCTATCAAATTAATAATTTTTGCAAGTTGTCTGAAATTCATCACAATTTTATTCGCATCATATTGAATAACATTATGATTTATTGAGAAATAAATAATTTGGTTCCATGTTTTCTTCAAACTCTTACAATACAGATTATATTTTCATGGTTATTGTATAATATTCTAGAAATTACTTTTATATTCCAATCTGTATTTAAATAATGCAATTGTAGCAGATTTCTATTACTATTGGCTTAGCAAAATTCACAGTCTCAAATATGATACCAGTTGCTGATGCATCACGATAGCTGATTCTTATTCTAATGAAGGCATATATTTTCTTCCGTATAATCGCTTAGCTTATTTTCATTTAAAAAACTATCTGATTCATACAAACTTTGATCCAAACTATTATCTTTACTAGCCATTCAGTCAAAATAGCCAAATCATACATTGTTTTCTGAAACCAGGATTGGCATTCTTCCCAAAGAATTTTCAATAGTATTTTCCGGTCTAAAAAATTAGCGTTTTTTTATTTTTTTTTTTTTTTTACATTTCTTTACAAATGACTTGAAGTCAGTTAATTTGTGCTCATTGACAGCAAAATCATGATACATGTCAAACATTTGGTAATACTCCGGACGCTGGCTTATGTCTTGAGGTTCGTAAAAACATCTTGACGCGTATTCAGATTTTAACTTTTACGAATATTCTTTGTTCTGTACACATATATTGTCTTTCTCGTAGAGCAATGACTGCACACTTAGAGTTTGACACCTATTTGTAATTGTTAAACCAGTTCAAAAATGTTTGCCAACTAGTTTAAGAAACAGAAAGCCTTAGAAACATAAAGACTAGGCAGTAGAATCCTGAAGACACTACACCATTGATTTGAAACCATGCGGCCCTACTGGAGGCACCTAAAAAGTACATAAAACTTTTTAGTCTAGAACGTTATAGAATTAAAGTCTTAGTCATATTTTATTTTAGTCTAGTAACGTTATACAAATAAAGAAAAGTTTGTGTTTGCAAAAGCACAATCAGCTATTTTCTCAAATTAAAATTACATTGTGTTTGAATTAAACATGATAAATGAAACCAAATCAGAAAATATTCATAAATATTTTGTTTAATTAATTTGTAATAACAAATTAATATAAAGTTGCATTTCCTTCAACACTTTATAATTTATATATATCTTAAGTATGTGATTTCTTTTTTGCACTTGGATTCAGAGGGGATAAAAGTCTTTAAACACTATCCGTAATGTAATAAGTTCATTGCTATAACAAAGCATAATTAATTCATATCTGTATTATTAGACTACTTCTTTCAAATACCATGATTTATTTTATACATCATTTTTACTCTGTGTGGGCTTTTCTTTCCAAAACGATTTAGTTAGAATTTAGTTACAATAAATTTAACTCGTCTTTTTTTATTCCATTAAGAATAAATAAAAATAAAATCTCTATCAAATTTTTTATTTCATTGCGTAGGATAATTAAAAGCAGGAAACAAGGTTTTTCTCAATGGCAATCTACAATAAAGACATGCGATTATATCATATAATAAATGAACTACAGCATTTTTAATTAAAAAATAATTTGTCTTTAGTTGATTTAGCCTTTTGCATGTATAAGTATTTAAATTTTTACCAATGTTATATTCAGAAATCAAAGTAGCAACTATATCTTACAAACTTTGCAATCTAAATGTATTTAGAAGGAATAAATTTAGCGAAATAAGTTTTTATTTTCTATCAGCAATATACGTAATGTTGGTTGCAAATCTTCAAAGAAATTCTGAATGCTTCCTTGAAGGGCGTAAAGAAACTTGTAAGTCTTGCAGATTATTCAAACTATTCATTTTATAAAAATGTTTAATATGGTATTATATTATTCTAAAAATTTATTAATTTAGATAAAGTATTTAATTTCAGTAGGACTCAACATTAAAAGTTTAACGCTTTTAGAAGTTTCTAATCAAACATTTGTAGAAATTAATTATTCATCGCCACGGAAATGAATGTCTAGCCATAGGTTTATATATATAAACAAAATATCTGTAATTCTGACAGGCTTATACAGAAATGTTTCAAGCATGAATTTCGCAATGATATGTTTAATTAATCTATAAATTTGAGTAGGAAAGAAAACTGTCGCATAAATTCTTCTAAGTATGAGCAAAATAAATTATTCCCAATATTTTTGACAAATTTTAATAAATTATAGATTTATCTTAACAAGTCTAAAGATTTTTCTATTTTATATAAATTCATAGCATTTATTGCTTTTCAAATTTTTGGAAGATATACTGAACATTAAACTATAATTTATATGGGAATAAGAGTATAATATTCAGTATTATATTATTAAAATAAAAATTTCCAAATGCAATCTAGTACCTGGAAAGTTAATAATAATTATAATAATATTCGATTATTTAATAATTGTTCCTTCAATATTACACAAATATATTTACTTAGATTGGCTTAATAAATTGCTCTTACTTGGCTATGCCAATGAACTTTCGTCGAAAAACCTTAATGGGATGTTTTGCCATCATCCACGTTTATTTACAATTAGTCTGTATATAGCCATAAACATATTGGTAGAGTTATTCATATTTAAATTCATCATTTGAAGACATAATATATCATGCAATCATTTAACAATAGGAAGTAAAAAAGAACCAATGACTTATTCGTGGCGAAAGGAGGATAAGCTAAATATTGAAAGTAAATTATTACTTCTTCAGAAATTGCTTCCTAAAGTAATTAAAAAATATTTAACATTAAATTATTATGTATAACTATGATTTTACAGCTTCATGCTTATTTACTATTTCAAAAAAAGATTATTTTGATGTATTATCTTATTGTATATGTTTGTTTCATGAAAATATTTAGAATCTTCTAGTTCATATAAAGAATGTGCTTTTAACTGATGCTACTTTTCTTTTTGTTACGCCACTATAATCATAAATCTTTACAGAAATTTTCGAAATACAAAATTATATGTATAGTATACAATACTTTTGAAACTAATCTTAGATAAAATACAAAATATAATTTGGGATCATAGAGGGTTGATTTTTTTTTTTTTTTTTTTTGAAAGAGAGCATTAAAAAGGTTATTTTTTATTTAAGTTCATATTTAGTAATAAATAAATATTCGATCCTTTATTATTTATGTAATTTAAATGAATAAAACTTATAGTTCTTTTTATATGAATCTGCATAAAATCTTTCTTGGAATAATTAAGAAAATATTTTTTTATTGCCTTCACATTATAGGAAGTTCAATTTTCCCGTGATTGGAAAATGAGAAGAAACAATAAGGTGGAATCTAATTAATTTGCTGAATATTTTATTTTTAGTTATATGAAATTGTTGCAGTCTCTTTTATTTAATGTGTAATAAGAAATTTGACTTTATGGGCGTTATATTTAGGAAAGAAAAATAATACATTAAGAGAAAATAAGATTTCACAAAGTAATTTAGTATAATATTTGTTCATAAATGTATCTCATTTTTCTATTCAAATGATTGTTTCTTACTTTTCTTCTTTGTTTTAAATAACAACGATTCCATTGTTTTTGTATTCTTTATATGTGCAGTTCTTCTTTTGTCAAGGATGTTATTAGCGGATAAAATTTATTAGTTCCGAACAGTATAATAAAAGCTTTCATTATAATTTTTTCAATGAAAAAGAATATTAAAAGTTGTATATTTTTTATCATCAAGGTTTTTTTGTTTTTTCTTAGAATACAGTTCCAGAATCAAAGAAAAACGTTAAAATAAAATTTGAGAATTTTAGTTATTTTAATTTAGTTGCGAAATATGAAATATTTGCGTTGCTGTTATAGATTTAAATGCAATATAAATATTTTTTAAGCTTATTAACTTATTGAAGTATAAACTCATTTTAGAACTTATTTATTTGTAAATTTTCATTGTTTATAATATTCAGAATAAATTGAAATTAATCGAATAAGATAAATCAGTGTACATTTGCATAACAATGTAAATAACACTGGAATTTAAGTGCATCAGAAAATTCGTTTATCTGTATACGCAATAAAGGGCCAAATAAGATTCCTTTGAAAATCAAATTTGCCGACTTTATTAGATAGTCATAAATAAAACTCCAAAAATGGAATGTAATCTATCTGATCAATGAAATGTTTTGCAGATTCAAGGAATTAAAAATTAATGTATCAATGCATTATTTCAAATTATATATCGGTCTATTATTTCTTGAAGAAAAGTGCACAATTTACAAAAAAGAAGCAGCTGGGCTCAAAACATCGTCAAATTCCAAAGGGCTTTAAATGTATCATAAATGCCTATTCTATCATGTGTTTTAAATGTATCGAGAATATAAGGTAACTGCTTCCTTGATGCAGAGGTAGTTGAGACTTTAATACAATGCCATATGACACGTTACGCACAAGAAATATATATTTTATCAAAATTGGTGTTTACATGTATAAATGTTTAGCTTACATGTTAGTTACATTACATGTTTACCTGTGTATGGAACTGTATAAATTTTCTAGATATTCTTAATTAATAGATTTGCAGATTATTAATAAAATAATCTACATTATATTATAGTAGTATAATTTTACTTTCATGTTCATCTTGTCTTTCCTTTCATTATCCTAAAAAATTAATGAGAAGATGAATGATACAAAATATTTTGTCATGTATCTTTTATTTGAAAGCTACAGTTTTTTAAAAAAATTCTACCATTCTCAATTTTGGTAAAGTCAATTAATTGATATTTTTATGGCAAGAATATTTGCAAATCTGTTAGTTTTTTTCCCTGCGATAAAAAATAATATTTCTGATTTAAAATTTTGACCTAAAATAATTTTTGAGAAGTAGAATAATTATTATGATATTATAGCATTGCATCAACAGTTTACATCATATTGCCCTCAGTTATTCGTATCTTAGTTTTTATTTTATGAAAATACATACCTTAGTTATCCTACCATTATAGTACTTGATGATTTTTTTTACTGAACTTAGATTTTTTTTCTTTCTATTTCTCTTTTTAAAATATATTTTCAAATCTCCACAAGAAAATATGAAAACTTGCACTAATACATCTTTCTGTTTCCTTTAGAACAAGACATATTCTAAATGCAATTTTTGCTTTAAAAATAATGCCCATATTTACTAATATGAAGAAGAGCATCAGTGTGGTTGTGAATGTGTGTGTAACTAGATTTAAAATAAATTTATCAGAACATAATGAATATCTACATCCACAAAACTTTTATCGGCAGTATGAAGTTATTTGCAATTGATTATAAGGATATGGAAAAAATGTTTGAATTTTATCATTACCTTCAGAAACACTGGGACGTTGGATAGGGGGCTCCACGTCGTCTTCAAGTTCTTTGGTGAGAGATTCATCTTGCATTGGTGGAACTTTGCCTAAAAATGTAAATCATGTTAAAATCAAGTGTCCATTATAGCTAAATACAAGCTAAAATAATGTACTAATAATACTTGATAATAGTTTATGTGAGTAAATTTCTGAATAAGACAAGTAAAAATATAAGTTTCTATCCTTCTTGTATTGATTCTATAATAGCTATTTAAAACTTTTTCAAAAAAAATTACAAGTTTGTTGGAAAAAAAATTGCAAATTTTTCTAAAATTTCATTCAAATAATATGAAAGTATAAATTATTGAAATAAATCATTAAATCTCACATATGTCATTAAGCATTCCCTTAATAAAAAAAGTTCTTAGTAACTGGGAATTTATATTTATTGTTATGTTATACAAATATTTAATTTTCTAATCTCTCATTTCGATAGTATTTGAATCTACTTTATTGAAATCAATCACTAAATTAAACTGATACCATTCAACTTATCATGTAAATAATGAAAGATAAGTACAATAAATGTAAAGTTATGCTTATGTATCACTACTACTACATAATCGAAAGTAAATGCCATAAACCCCGCACTATTTCTGAACAATTTAACTATCGTTGAAATTTTTTTAAAAAAATTGTTACTTTATTTATATTTTTTAGACATCAAATTGCCTGTATTATAACGTCACTTTGTTTTTCGATTGTGACAACTCTCTCTGCTAACATCGGTACTGATGTTTCAGCGATGTTTCCCCTTTTAGTTTTTCTTGAATATCATTAAAACTGCCCAGTTCTCACGCTACACTGCTTATATCAAATTATAGACTATAAAATTCCTTACATTTTAAAGCTTTTATTTTTCTTCAAGTTTTAATATTTTTGAAACTACTTTTTCGTTTTCAGTAATTTACGACCCCCTAGGTCATCAAATTCGCATGTTACAAGCAAGAAAAAAAATTAGAATGTGCTTTCACTTCAAAAAAAATCATAGTTGAAACATCATGTTATTTATTAATTTTCTACAGTTTCCAACAGTTCTCCGAATCCCTATATTTTTGCGATTTTCACCAATTAAACGTCGTCTAGGACACCATGTTTTATGGTGATTCTTTATTCTCTTGATACCTAATATCACCCTCTTAATTTTCTGTCGAATTCGGCAAAACCCTGCATTATATTATATCATTTCCAATATAAAACGAATGACCATTTCTTTCAAACCTAGCTATGGAATTCTTATATTTTTTTAAGCTTTCCATCCCTTTTATAAGATGGTGTAATTCTTCTAAACCATACTTAAACTATTCTCAAAAATAGTCGATATTCATATCATATATCTTAATTACTTAGTAGAAGGACTTTAATGGGCAATTATATAATCAATTATTTTCTTAAAAATTGATTATATACAATTAAGTAACATAACATAAATTTAAAATGAAACGCGAAAGCTTCTTTCCAGTTTTAATCGTAAATTATAAATCTATGGGTTTCGGAAAATTGCTATTACTTATGAAAACTAATAATTTTTTTGAACTTTCTAAAGTTTATCGTCCATATGTTGTATTCTCATAAAATAATCATAAAGGGCTAAAATAGACTCATTATACAATGAATTCTAATTTTTAACATTTAACGTATCAGTAGAAATCAGGAAATGAATATCGCCGATATCCCCTATAAACTTGCTATCCTGTCTATTTTCAGAATTTAAAAAATATTAGAGAAAATCGATTTCACAATTTTTTACTAGTCATTAATTTTGTCTTGCAGCAAAAAGCGAAATTTAAACTTAAAAGCGGAAAATATAATTACCTTATACAGACATGTTAAAAAAAACATTTGTACAAATTTGAATAAAATTAACTGATCTCAAAATATGAAATTTTGATTATTTATATTCAATTATCATATAAAATGAAAAAGAGGCTCATTTTTGAGAAGGGTAGAATATATTAATGCATATATAAATACAGAAAGATAAAAAGTTTTGCTAATTAAAATAATTAGTTTTGCTAATTTGAGCTTGGTTATTTCCTTTTACGCTATTTTTTTTAATTCTAATTTAGCCTATTCACTTAAGAGTAGAATCTTTCAAGTTAAACTCCTTTCATTATAATTAATTTAATCCGGTCTTTTGAACTTGCAGTAAATTGGCCTATATGTACTTGAAAGTAACTCATTAAGAGTACCAAGAAACAAATATAAGTTAATTTCTAATTATTCAAATTTTAAACTAGCTTTTAAAGTCTCTTTGGATCATAAAAATATAAAAATCAGGACACAGCTAGTAAATTTAATTATTTTATTCCTAATTTATTTAGCCAGGTAATTAAATACGTAAAAAGTAAACCTGCATTTATATGAAGAGTTTATTGTCCTTAATTCTAAAACTTTTAATTAGAACATTTTCTGAGATCGAATTTCAGAATACAAGAAAAGATCATAAGAATTCCTAATTAATATGAATGTTTTTTTTATTTTTTGTTAATAGAGCATTTAATTAATGTATGCATTAATTATGCTCTATTAATTAGCATCTATTATTTAGCATTTAATTAATGCTAATACCTGTATATTTAGCATTTTCAATAAATGACTGTAGACAAATGAAGTTTCATTTTAAATTACTGTTAATGATTGAAAACAATTATGAATTTTTGCTCATTCGACTTTGGAAATAAAAGCATTTAATTTTGATTCAGTGAATTTTAGAGATCTTTAATGAGTAATTTCTTATTTCTCTTATAAATATTTTCTCTATTTTATAAATGAAACAGCTTCTCGTTGCATAAAATATTTCTTTTTAAAAATTGCCTACTCTGGATTTCCCTGAAAATAGAAACATTTTTTCTCTTAAAAAGCAATTAGCTAGAAATTCATTAATATTAAATACTATTTTATTGAATGAAGTTTTAAAAAAATGCTATAGTTGAAATTGAACAAGTTATGATTCCGTTCATTTAGTTTTAGATGATTTGTGATTGATGATTTGCGCTTTATTGGAGAAAAATATTTATTTATGGAGAGTGAAACTTTGAAAAATTCTAATAAGTTTTCATATTGGAATTTTTCCTATTTTAAAATTATATTCATATATTTTTCATGTTTTAAAAACTTTTTAAGGGAATTTATATAAAATAAGAAACCTGCAGGTTTTAAAATTGCGACCCTATTTCTCGGTAATAATTGGCTTTTGAAGTTTTGCTGCCTGTTTATTATCAATAATCCAATGATTCAAGTTATTTGCTTGATAGAAAAATAGATAGCTAGAGATCTACTCGCTAGGAGATTTCTTTAAAGAATGTTAATAAACACTATTATTTAGTTTAGAAATTCAGTTCATTTTAGACTAGCAATGAAAAAAGATATATTTTCACATAAGAAAAATAGACAAAAATTTTTAACGAATGTTTAGATGGTGATGCACTTTAAAGCAATAACACTGTTGTGTATAATTATTTGTTTCCCAAATAGCTTGTTTTGAGTATTATTAATGAGATCGAATTAAGACATTATAATATAAGAGCACGGAAAAAATAAGTGCATAAAATTGACAATACCTTTATAAAATAGTAACATTTACAGATGTAATAAAAATCCCAAAAAATACTTAATGTATATAATGTAGGGACCTTAACCTTATACCTACATTTTAAGCTTCTTACTTGAAGAAGAAAATAAATAAGTTGTCTTTCTAAAATTCTTTTATTTTCATAAAAGATTCGCATTGAACTCCCAATCGAATGCATTTGCTGATTTTAAATATTTTTCTTTATTTGACTGTAATTTTCAATTTTTTTACAGACGGTTAACTTAATTTCATCTTCATTCGAATTTGAAATCAATTTTTTTCATCCCCATTTTTTTTTCATTTATTTGTTCTTTATGAAGGTACAAACTTTTATACTTTTGTAATTTAATTTATTCATAATTCAATATTTTATAAATGATCTTTTTATTAAATCAAGAAAGAATTATCACGAATCACAGGATATTTACAAAAATAAGAAATAGTGATAGATAAAACATTATTAAACTGAATTAATTTTACATTTTAGCGCCTTGGTAAAATTTTGTGTTGTCTAAAAATTGTTTATAAAAGTTTTTTATTGAATGCATATTTGAGAATTATTTCGAATCATTATTTTTTTCTAAAAATACAACAGACCTTTAACATATCGTGAAATAAGTTAAAGAATTTATATTAACATTTATTAGCTTCAAAATTTAAAAAAAAATCCAATACAGAATTCCTTATTATAATACAAAACATTAAATCCATTTAAAATTTTTCATTCCCTTAATTTGTTGTAGATTAAGACCTGAAAAAAAGATTTATATAAAGTAAAAATATAAATAAAAGCCATATGATTTTTAAAAATATTTGTTTTATGGAGTTTTTGAAATATTAATACTATAAATAACGCCTAATATATTTAATGATTCAGCATTTAAAAAAAGTTTAGCCATCGTTGTTAAAGAGATATTAAATGCTGCAATTGTAATTTGCGCTTAATTACTTTTAGCAATAAAATGAGAATGAGGAAATGTTATTCAGCAATTTCATAGAAATGCGTTTATCATATGATATAATCAGTAAAGATTTATAATTCTCCAAAAATTTACATTCATTTATCTATAGTTCTGATAAAAAATTAACACTTTATTCCTTGAGAAAACTTATAATATTAAAATTCATTTGAAATAAGTCCTCATTTGTATTCATTGATATATAGAATGTTCAATATGATAAGATGATAATTATGAAGATATCAGGTAAAACTGGTGTCATTCTAAAATGATTTTAAGTTATGCAAACTTAAAGAATTAGATTAGCATTTCAAGTAAGTAAACTTTAAGATAAAAAGATTTAAATGCATATATCTTATGTTTATTTAAAAATCTTAACATATAATTGCATGTTCTCTTTTAATTAACATATATTTTATAGCTCAAAAAAAAATCACTAATATGATTTTTCCCATGCAACGTAATGCTCATATATTTAAGGAACACCAAAAGAATTTCTAAAGAATCGATTAGATTCCCAAAATACTCTTGTAAAACTTAATGAGAACATCCAAAATGAGCAGGAAGAATATGATAAACTTAACCACATTCAAACGAAAGATAAGAATACTAAAAATAAAAAAAATAAAAACTTTACTACAGGATTAATTTACATAAATATACATTGTGGATAAAGATTTGCTTAAGAATCTTCCTAGATATATCAGACATTAAGGCAAGAAAAAAAATAAATACATTTCAAATTAATCAGAAGGACAACATGAAAGAAAATATGTAACATTTAATTAAATGCGTTGTGGAAAAATGTATTCGACGAAATATTTCAACTGCTGCCGTTTTATTTGTCAGAGAAAGTAAATTTTAATTAAGCTTCGTTAAATCCTGTCATTGAACATTTTTATTTTAATGCGTTTGATCGTCCAGGTGATGTATTAAATCCTAATTCATTAAAATTATTTTTCCTTGATGAGCATACAATTTTATTAACAGAAAAACATTAAATACTTCATAAAAATAAAAGATGTCGGATGAAAAAGTTTAATTTCGTCGTGATTTCAAAGAGCTGAACTTACCTTTGATAGCCTCCGTTCGTGCAGTTGTAGGTTCATTGATGAAATGTTGGGAATCGTGTATTTCTGTAACGAAAGAAATCCAATTGCATTTGTTATTTTAATTTCTTATTCATAGTAATATCAATTTTGAAGGTGAAGAATTAAAAGAAAATTTGATCTAGACAACTATATTTTATTATGAGAATTGCATTCTATTTT
>JAPMOR010091009.1:0-10499 GCA_026543865.1 Argiope aurantia | reverse complement strand
CAATGAATTCAGTTTAGCATACGCATTACTTTGTTAGCATTAGTTTATTATCATCTGCGTAAATATTTTATATATTTAATATTAAATGTTTTTTTCTTCACTAACAATTTTTTTCCTCCTAAAACCATTTCCAAAAAATGTTATGCGTATTTATGTTATGCGTATAAAAAATATTTCTAACGTCAAGAATAATTGGGCCGCTATAGATTCGATATCTAAGAAGGGAATCGAATTGTTTAAAAGCTTGGAGAATCCTATAATCTATATCTATACTTATAATAAAGCTCAATGTGTGTGTGTGTGTGTGTGTGTGTGTGTTGGCGCTCTACAGGCCAGACCATTCAACCTACAGCTACCAAATTTGGCACGTGTATACCTTGGAAGCGGGGAATGTGCACCTGGGGGTTACTTTTTCGAATTTTTAATTAGAATTTTATTTATTTAAAAATTAAGCGAAATTTCGGCGTGTTTCTGCTATAACTTCCGAAAATATTACCGTACAAAAAAGATTTTTACATGACATTAAAGATCAAAAATTTATCTTTTAAATGATACCAATGTTTTAACCTGAAAATTCAATTTTTATTTTTAATGAATTTTTTAATAAATATTTTAACTATATTTTTCAACAATTTTTTTCGTACAAAATAAAAATAAAATTTTAGCTGCACGAGCACGTTTCGCATTCATGGGAAAAATTTAACTTTTTTCAAAGTGTTGCCATCACATTGATTAAAGCTCCAACTAAAAATAAATTAAATCTTTTTCGAAATGAAATCTGCAAAAATATAATTTTTGGCTCGTTTCTGTAGGAAATGAAACAAATATGAAATATTATTCTTTCTAAAAAATAAATTCAAGAAAAATTATTTTATGATCTTTTACACTCTCTATATTATTAATCCAATGAATCAGTTTTATTTTAAGGCAAGTTTTGTTTAATATGTACAGGATATCCATTCAAATCAGGGCCACACAGCTAATTTGTAAACCTTTAGTAAGACACAGATCTGCTAAAATGATCTAAATGGAAAATGATTATATTTTATGTAACTTGATTCAATAAATGCTCTAATAAATAACGAATTTTTGATTTTATATAAAGCTTCTGCTTTGGAAATCACGAATAACAAAATGTTCTTGAAACCCTAATATTTTAAATAAAAACAGTTAATTTCCAATCAACTAAATCAATCACTTAAACTGACTGATTTATGAAAATTTGAATATCACTATTCAATAAAAAAAAGGATAATTTTAGATTTTTCATCGATCGTTTCAAAGAAAATACGCCAATCAGCGCGCATGTTTCTCAAGATTAATTGGCCTAAGATTATGAAAATATTGAGTTTTTCTAAATTTTTAACATTTAAAACTTCATAAATAAGTCTTAGTTGATCGTGGAAAATAGAAACATTCATTCATTTATTTAAAATTTGGTGTGTACAGAATATTTATCAGAATATGATACCTTACTGCATTAAATTTAGACTTCATCATTTTTGAAATATATTTATAGGCCGGAACAAAACATTATTATTGATTTCCTTTCAATCCTTTTGAAAGCAAAACTAAAAACTGAATTTTATGCTGAATCTGAGAAATTTTTGTTGAATTAATGTTTGAGATATTACATAAATTATGAAAAATACTTTGTAGTTCACATAAGACTTAAATACGGAGCGATTCTGCTTGCAATGCTCATATTCAATAATAATAATAATAATAAATAAATAAATAATAATAAAGATGATAAATAAAATAAAACGCTTGGTTTTATTAAAAAATATCTTTATACTAATCGCAATTTCATCATTTGCACTTTAAATTAAAGTTGAAGTTTTACCGGAAATGACAACAAATTAGCAAAATATATATAGGAAATTGAACGAAACGACCTAAAAAACAGTATAAGCTTGGTATGATTATCAAAATTGGAATATTAAAAATGTTTTGTTTGAGAATCTATTAAGAGACCAGTTATTTAAAATATTTAAGAAAAGGTGCCGTGTACTCTCTCACTGCTTTACGTTAATATAGAATCTGAAATCCCTTAAAGAGAAATTTTCACAGCTGTTTATAAATCATGCCAATACAGAAAATAACAATCTAATCAAGAACTAAGACTCAATAACTCCTCGATCTATTTTTCCACTATATCTGTAATTGTTACTGAATTCTGTTGCCTTTTTCTGCAAGTGCATATCGTTGCCAGTTTTCATGAGGTGTTGTTAAAAATACGGCTAGAACAGTCTGCAGTTAGAATTTAAAACATTTCTTTTTAATTTCTTTTAAGTGTCGTCTGGAAAAGGCTAGACAGATTTAAATTAAGAATAAAACCGAAATGTTTCTAGTGACTGTTAAAAGTGTACCAAATGATATGATGCTCGCATTAGCAAAGCTAGTGTTCATCTAAAAGTTAAACTTTTGCATTCCGTTGCTATTAAGAGGTTCAGGTCCCATTGATGTCGATCATTAGTAACCATATTAGGTAATGTCTATGACATTTTAAAACTAGAATAAATCAGCTTTGACATTTAATATGTGATTTTCTTACTATGAGATTCTTTACAAAAGGGTGAATTCATGAAAAACTTAGAGAACATGAAAATATATTTTAAGAAAATAATTTGTTTCAATTATGACAACAATGAACTGGATCAGATTTAAATTAATTGTGCGCTATAATACTCTTAAGAATTGTTTAATAGTGGGGTTTACACTAACTACATTTCACTTAAAATTTTAAGAAAGTATAGGAAATAGCATTTTTCTTATATGTGGATTTCATATAGTTTATGAAATTTAGTGATTTTTTTAAATAAAATATTTTTTGAAACTGAAAATAGTAATTGTTTCCGAAGAATTTTAAATTAGCTATTTGATTAGCCGATGAAATGGTAGATCAATCGCAGGCTTTCATTTAGAGACTGTTTGTACTAGCGAAACGAAAACAAATAAAATGTTGGCTTATTCCGGATATATTATATTTTATTATTTCAAATTTAGTCAGTTTTTTGTTTTTACACCATTTATTCAACTTGGAATATTTCATATTCATAAACAGAGAATTTTATCAATTATTCACTCATATCTTCATAACTTATTCTTAATGCCCTCTAAAATTTTATACATATGTTCATTTTCGATGATATTATGCTAAAAATATAATCGTAATAGTAAATTAATAAGCTAGTTTAAATAAACTTTTATTCATGTTCATGCCTCTATCTAATGTTGAATTTGTGAACAAAAATTCCTTCTAAGTTATTACAGTGTTTATAGCAATGAGTTATATATTGAAGAATAAAAAGTGAAAAGTAATTCTAAGTTTTAGTACTAATATATGTATGTAACTATACTTTATTTAATGTTTATTTAAATGTTATCAATTATCAATTATCAATATATCATTGGTTTTATTTAAATGTTATCAATATATATATATATATATATATATATATTTGTGAAAATTAGTTTATTTCATGCGTAAATACTAAAATCAATCGGTAACACTTTTATAATGAACTAAAAAAAATCAATGAAAATTTAATCACGCTTATAGCATGACATCTCTATTAATAATAAAATAAAATTAGCATAGAATATTTACAAGCAGAACTTCTATTTTTTTAACTTTTCATTCAAATCTTATGAGCCTTCTAAATTAACTTTAATTGTTTCCAAAAAAAAATAGATTTTAAATTGTCTTTTTTAAAGAAGATCAAGTAAAAGAGTTGAAATGTTAATTAGAATGATTTAATTATTAACGTACCTCCTCATCCGCATTGTTGAGTAATGTCCGGATTTGTTGACGTATGCATAGAAATCTCCTGAGACTACGTGAGGATCAAATGCCTCAAGATAGCCTTTGAGAGTAAATTACTTTACTTAGCTTTCCAGAGGAACTTACTAAAATGAAATTATCTTTAATCTATAAAGGAAGATCTCAAATAGGTTTGTTTATACAAACAAGAAGTAGTAAAATACGTTTGAGAAATGTTTTGATGAACTGAACTTAAATCTAAATTCGTCCTCTTCAGACTTTTATACTTATAAAGTATGAAGATAATCATCAATCTACATATAAGTTTTATTTATTGGGTTACCGTTGCATTGCTTCAATTAATTTCATGAACTTTGGATTTTCTTAAAAGAAGCTCTAAATTAGATTCTTCTTAAAAATAGTTTTATAAGTTTTAACAAAGCTTCATTTAGTTTGATGTTTGTAAGGATGGATGTTTATAATAAATTTGCAATGATATCCTGGTGTATTTGAATATCGAAATTTTACGTACGAATTCATCTTAAGGAGAACGCAATATTTTAATATTTTCAGAGATTATTTATGTTAATAGATTAATTTGTTTAAATTTTGATTCGGTATAACTGAATGAATGTAACAGAAAATAAATATATACTTTATTATAATTAAACAATTGCTATTATAATAATAACCGATAAAAAATTAATAGACCGTTTGTTTCAGAACATTATTACATCTTTTACTATTGGTATTTTTAAACTGCATTTCCATTTTGTATATTGGCAATTATAATCAATATGATGTAAAAGTTAAGACAATTAAACAACAAGTTACATCATATTGATGTAATTAGTTTTAATACTTAATTGTGCAACAGTTAAGACAATTAAGTATTAAAACTAATTATTATTAAACAATTTGTTTATATCCATTTTTTCAATAATTATTGATTTTTTATTTGTAAGCAATGTGTCCTAAAAGTCTTGTGCATGCTTTATAAATGGTAGTGAACATCTTTAGGATACATAATCATATGGCCGGAAAAAACCCTTGGACCTGATAAGTAAACACACATGAAAGACTATTAAAAAGTAGTATAAAAAACTGTATTACGAAATAAAAAAGTACAAAATTGTGTACATTCATCGCATTAAGTGTTCGAAATCACGCCCATTTGCATTGATGTATCATGCATGACATCTATACGACATGGGCAGGTGTAAAATTTCGAAGATACCTGGCATTTTGCGTATCTTAGTTGCAGTGATGCTGATTCGTACCACCAAGTTCATTTCAGAAGTTACTGGTGTGTCTCAAACAATGATCTTCAAGGAACACCCAAAAAAATAATCCAGATAGATTATCAGGTCATATTGTAAGCTACGCGAACGAGCTTCCATGTCCATCCAACGGTTTCTAAAGCTCCAGTTTAAATGATCAAATACTAAAGTGATCTAATGAGATAACTTTTCATCATGGTGAAACCCCATTTGGCGTCGAACTTGTTATGGAACATGGAGGAAGCTCCTGAAAGAAGACCAGATACTTGCAATCGTTCAGGCTAGGTTGTAAATAGTATAGGCCGACGAGGCAGTCCGCTACGATATCTGCCTACACATTAACACAGAAGCAATGCTATCTGGCATGCGGTCACGTTCTATAAAGCATAGATTATAGTCCCATATCTGCGTATGTCGTGCGTATTAAAAAACCTTTATGTAAAAAAGTGTTTTCATCGTAGAACTGAACAGTATTCGGAAGTTGCCGGTAGATCACAGTTTAGTTAAAAAACTCTTGGGAAAGTACAAATCGTGGGTGATCGTCCGGTTTCAATAACTGAACCCTTTGCAGATGTTAGGAATGTACAGCCTCGCCATGCAAAAAATGCCAGAAAGATAACCAAGATAATGATGACAGCGGCAAGCGTACTTTCACTGTTTCCTATACTTTGTTCCGCAATATGTAACAGTCCCTTTTCCAATACGAATATTCATAACCTCCGGTATCCTGTATTCTTGCTACGAAAGATCTGCGGTCTTCTTAGATCTGATGTACCAGATCACACTTATGATGATTTGAGTGGTGATTCGTTGGATAATTTTCTAGATAAAAATGTGCAACAATGCATACATTTCCATTAACTAGGTCATCGACGATGGGCATATCCTTTAACTCAAAATTCGTGAAGCGATTTGGATACAACGTAAACAGTCTGTATCTAAAATGAGGAAGTCACACTTGTCAATCTTGTGAGGTCGCATACAATACCACCTACCCATTTCCACTCATGCTTTTCTACTTGATTATGATTCCTTGCGATATTCTCTATTTCCTCTCCAAGTCTTATATGAAGTTTTGAAACACCCTGTATATATTATGAAAAAAAAATGCTTGCATTCTTTTTTTGCCTGGATTTTACAGCTGGATAAACATTGCTGCTATTGGAAAACTGTTTCTCGCGTCCATAATTCGAAACGATTCTGTTTATCCTTCTCCGCCCTCAGCATTTTATCTATAAAAAGGGCACTTTCAATGTCCTTTACGATCTTATAAGGAACTTTCACAAATAAAAGTTGCTGAGTCAGTGATCCAAATTCCAAAAGGAAGAAAATGGCGACAAAAACAATGAAATAAATCAATGTGTTGACTATTTTTTGTTTTCAATAGAATACAATTTACTTTACCACAGAGATAACAGTTCACTTTCGAAAAGGAAATCAATACTTTGTTTTTGCTGGAAAATAAATATTTTCACATCGCAATGCCTTTCTCAGAAAATCGACAGTTCAACTTAAGGAGAAATAATATGCCTTATCCTGATAGCAAACGATTTCCTAGAGACATTTGTTTGAAAAATACATCACGTTTGAAAAATACATCATACATATTCTTGCTCCAATTGAAGTTTAATTCACGGGGGTCTTTTCTTTGATTGTTCTATTGACAGTGAATTAATAGAAATAAAAGTTTTCCCTTTTTGTTCTGAATCGGGTTCTCTCAAGGAGAAATGTAGAAATCCGATTGTCGAAAAATTCCATCGACGGAATTATTCCAACACGAGAACTTTACAGCCCAGCAATTTTCTCAGTGCTTTCTTTTTTTGTAAGTTATAATATTAATTACTATTTAATGCTAAACTTCATTCTTTTTTCTATACGATCAATATTTAAAATTCTCCATTCAAAAGGTAAAATAATTTTATATGAATGAAACAGATAGAAACTAATACTTTATTTAATTATTTATATTAAAAAGATTGCTATTTTAAGAAAAATACTTTCAAGACTAATGTATGGAGAAATAGAAATAAGATCATATTTCAAATGTTTAATTTTTATATTAAAAAAATAACAATAAAAATCTAATTTTGTGTCAGCATAATCAGTTTAAATTTCTTTTTTTTTTTTTTTTAATGTTTGTCCAGTTTAATAATCATTACCTTCCACAAACTTTTCTAAGATACCCTAAACACGTTCTTAAATTAAAATTTTAATCACAGTTTTAAAGACATAAAATCTATATAACAAAAACATGTATAAAAGAAGAAATTGTTAAGTATTCTCTTAATTTTCCAAAACGAATAAAAACATTTTTTTATACAAACATGATTCCTTTATTTCAGCAAGCAATGCTGTATTCTTTATCTTGTTGCTAATAATGATAATTTTTATCTAATCAAGCCATAAAAGTAATTTGTGTAGAAGTATAAAACAGCTCGGCATATCTTTTTAGATCAATTTCCAATCTTTTGATTTATACGCTTAAAAATTACTCCTAATATTAGTCCTCCTCTTCAGATAATCCAAAATTAGAACAATTCTGGAAGATCAATTGTTCCTAATTCAAATGATATCATCGGAAACATTAGTGTATTTTTTTGTATATATTGCTTTGATGACGATCATATTTAATTTAGATTACACTAATTCAATATCAGACTAAAGCTTTCAGCATATTATTTTAATATTCCTATTATTATCTAATAAAAGATAGTTGTATGTCAAGTTATTTTTATGATTATACATATTTTAATATATATTGTTAATGTTTTAACAGTTCCGTTACTGTATATTTCAACGCCCTTTTATTTTTCTGTGTTTTATGAACACCAATTAGTTCATTATTCGTGAATTCGTATTTTTCTTTTTGAAATCCATTTTTAGATAAATACTGAATGACAGGTTTGCATGTAAAATGAAAATACTCCTATGAGCTAATTAGAATTTATAAGATGAAAATCAATATATGTTCTAGTGCTCGGTAAATTATAGCTTTATGTACATAGTCGAAGAATTAGTATATATGAGTAATTCCAATATTGGTTGGTTTTGAATATTAAGCAATACTCTTCAATAAGTATGCTTATAGGAATTCTTTGAGAATATTTAAAAAGAAGGAACTGAGATCATATAGAAAACCGAATAAATTGTTTCTTATTATCTCAATGGATATGAATTGCAGTTGTGATTCTTATAAATATTGCTTTTATTCGAATAAAATTTCTAAGGAATTAGAAATGTTAAAAAGACCAAATTGGAATAATTATAACCTAATATTATTCGTTTCATAATACAAAGTAAGTATACAATCATACAAATAAAAATTGATTTTAGTGGTTTCATTAGTATTTAAATAAAATGACTGATAATTAATTTATTTTGCCAGCTTATCATTTATTTTATAATTGAGCCATTGATTTGAATCAGATCACAAATTGTGACTCAACAACAACTGCATCTGAAATTGATTCCCCACTTCTTGTCCATTGTGTCTGAAGAAATTCATCCATCATATCTGTGATTTCTGACGCTACATTTATCGCATTAAGGCAATGATTTCTCTCTTATAAGTGATTAATTCTTTCTCTAAGATACAATATTGAGCTTATATTATACTAGCCGCCTTTGGCGACCAGCCGGTTCGCCAGTATTACCGCTCGCTACAATTTTCAATTAAATATTTTAAGTAACTATTCTCTTAAAGGATTCTCAAACAAAACATTTTTAATCTTCAAATTTTGATAGCCATACCAAACTTATACTGTTTAGATCATTTCGTTCAATTTACTATATATATTTTGCAAATTTGTTGCCATTTCCGGTAAAATTTCAACTTTAATTAAAAATGTAAATAACGAAATTGCAATTAATATTAAGATATTTTTTAATAAAACCAAGCGTTTTATTTTATTTATCATTTTTATTGTTATTTATTAATTATTATTATTATTGAATATGAGTATTGTAAACAGAATCGCTCGGTATTTAAGTCTTATGTTAACTACAAAATATTTTTCATCATTTATGTAATATCTCAAACAATAATTCAACAAAAATTTCTGCGATTCAGCATAAAATTCAGTTTTTAGTTTTGCTTTCAAAAGGATTGATATGAAATCAATAATAATATTTTGTTCCTGCTTATAAATATATTTCAAAAATTATGAAGTCTAAATTTAATGCAGTAAGGTATATTCTGATAAATATTCTGGACACACCAAATTTTAAATAAATGAATGAATGTTTCTATTTTCCACGATCAACTAAGACTTATTTATGAAGTTTTAAATGTTAAAAATTTAGAAAAACTCAACATTTTCATAATCTTAGGCCAATTAATCTTGAGAAACCTGCGCGCTTATTGGCGTATTTTCTTTGAAACGTTCGATGAAAAATCTAAAATTATCCTTTTTTTATTGAATAGTGATATTCAAATCTTCATAAATCAGTCAGTTTAAGTGATTTGAAATTAACTCTTAAAAGTCAGTGATTTAGTTGATTGGAAATTAACTCTATGACCACCATAAAATCAGTGCTTTCTCTTGTGGTGTATGCATTCTCCTTAATATCCGATCGAATAAAACATCACATACAAAAGTACTACATAGAACAAACACATCAAAAGTAAACATAACATTTCAATAGTTGCCAAAAACAAAAGAGAGAAAAATGCAATTAATAAGCAGACGATATTTAGAAAAGTACAGATATTTAGACTGGAAAATGAAATTATCTGAAATTAAAAACACGCGCAGACGATATTTACAAAAGTAAAAATATTCAAAACTGAAAAGGAAAATATATGAGTTATTCCATCAATAAATGCCATGTTTGTTTACATCTTCATTATTTTATGAGTCATTAAATATCAAAATGGATCGGGGACTGAATAAACACCCTGTATAGAGAGTGTAAAAGATCATAAAATAATTTTTCTTGAATTTATTTTTTAGAAAAAATAATATTTCATATTTGTTTCATTTCCTACAGACACTTGCCGAAAATTAGGTTTTTGCAGATTTCATTTCAAAAAAGATTTAATTTATTTTCAGTTAGAGCTTTAATCAATGTGATGGCAACACTTAGAAAAAGCAATTTTTTTCTCATGAATGCGAAAAGTGCTTAATCCTCATTTTTATTTTTGACGAAAAAAATTATTGAAAAACATAGTTAAAATATTTATTTAAAAATTCCTTAAAAATAGAAATTTAATTTTAAGATTAAAACAGTAGTATCATTTAAAAGATAAATTTTTTATCTTTAACTTCATGTAAAAATCTTTTTTGTGCGGTAATATTTTCGGCAGTTATAGCAGAAACACGTCAAAATTTCGCTTAATTTTTAAATAAATAAAATTCTAGTTAAAAATTCGAAAAAATAACCCCCAGGTGCACATTCCCGGCCTCCAAGGTATACACGTGCCAAATTTGGTAGCTGTAGGTTGAATGGTCTGG